>CAJVPY010002143.1:0-16963 GCA_910591965.1 Dentiscutata erythropus | reverse complement strand
ACATTTTGGTAGTTAAATCACTCAAAACAGATCAGTGGATCAAAAGTTATTAATAATTTTATAAATTAATATATATAATATATATATATAATATATATATATTATAATTTATAGTTATTACGTTGGCCTCCATTGGCTCCATTGGCTCCATTGGCAAATTATTCCCAATGAAGCAATGCCAATAGAGGTTTTCTCCATTGGGCCCAATGGATAAATATGCCAACTCTGCCTCCAAATGACAAATAGATTATCAATTAAGTTAAGAAATTTGTCGCAGTTTTTATTTTATAGATACTTAAACTTCAAGCAGTAATTACTTGATGCTTACCTGATCAAATTCGATCAAAGTTTTTTTATTTATATAAATAAAATAATAAAAAAACTATTGAATTTGGATAGATGGGTGTCTAGATATCTTCGATCAAAGTTTAAAAAACACCTGATTTTGGCTTTTTTTCCAGATACTTGAGAATTTTTTAAAACTTTTACTGAAGATTTCTTAACAACCATTAAACCAAATTCAATAAACCTTTTTTATTTTAATTCTCCAAATATATAAAATTAAAATAAAATAAATAAAATTTTACTGAATTTGATCAAGTAGTTATTAAGAAATAATCGCTAGAAATTATAAAACTTTTCAAATTTTAAAAGGATCGATACAAATAAAGCCGTTATCTGATTGGTTATGTTTAAGTAAATATTCAACAAACCAGGCTTGCCTACCGTGAAGTACTACTATTTACTCGTATGCATAATAAGTAATAAATATACTGCTTAATTTGTAGAGCTTTCATTAATGTTATTTTTTCTTTTTTTTATCATTTAAGTAATCAACTTGTTTATTTTATTTATATATAGATTTTTGCTAACTGGTTTTAAAAGCTACATGTTTTTTAGAAGTCATTTTAAATATGAATAATACAGTTTTGTTAATAAAGGGCATAACTTGTTAACAGAAACTTTTTAATTAAGTTCTTGCATTTGTAATTTTTATTATAATTCGATGAATTGTTTTATTCTTCACAATGCGAATTTATTAATTTAATAAAAGAAATTGTAATATTTGAATTGCACACATGGGTTATCTTTATATATCTGTTTTTACGAACATGTATCGCATGGTTATAAAACCCAAAAAATGAGAAAGTCCCCAAACAATTTTCCATAATAGGAGGTTTCAAAGTTATAAGTATGGCGCATTTTGAAATTAGATGAGAGTTATTTGTTTTTCGAGATTTTAAAATCTGAAAATGAAATGGGAGTGTTTGAAGATCATGAAATCAGAAAATTTTTATAATACTTTGTAAAAAAAATTCGTTCAAATTGAAAATAAGGTCAGATTGCTGGATTGCTTATTTCAAAATAAATCCATTATCAATTTCAATTAAAATTAGATTTCTGCGTTTTAACTTTGAAACCTCTAATATCTTGTTTCTGATTAAAAAAGTGATTACGTTTGTTTCAGAATTTAAGTTCGAAAATTTCATTATTTAATTAATGGATTGTATGCTATCTTAACTAAATATATGTCTGCAGTATAAAACTCGAGTGTTGCCAAGAAAAGCCTGTAAATTCTGTTTTGATAACCATCTTATCCTGATTACATTTATTTGTAACTAGCAATCAAATAAATTTCACATACGTACATATGTACATATATACATAAAATATAGTATATATTAATAGGTCTTTTTTTCCACATATATACAAAGGTAATGATAAAAATAATTGAATAAAATATGCATATAAGGTAGTGCAGTACAGTAGTGATAGACCTTGATATTTATCATTATATAAATAATAAATAGTAAGCCTAATTACTATATATATTTTTCAAGGTATATAAGGTATAGGTATTATGGTAACTATGGGTAATTGTGGTGGGTTAATCCACCACGCAATTATGTATGAAATTTTTTGTCCTAAACTGGCTTTTGCTAGTTTTAAGTTGTGTTTGAGATTTTCATGAAATGCTAACAGTCAAAATTGAATTTGGCTTGGTGACTGTCAAGATATCTTCGTTCAAATTTTAAAAAAACTTTGCATTTATAAAAGTAGAAGCTGTGCTAAAATTTTTCCAATGTTTGAATGAAAGCATCTTAACAACTACTAGGCAAATTCGATAAAGTTTTTTTTAGTTAAATCCTACAAATTTGTAGAATTCAAATAAAAAAAAGTTCAGCTTGATCGTTATTAAGATATCTTCGCTAAAGGATAAAAAATTTTGGTGTAGCTTCTATTTATAGATGTTGAGTTTTTTAAAAATTCAAACAAAGCTATTTTGACAATTACCAAGCCAAGTTCAATAAATTTTGAATTCTACAGATTCTTAGAATTTAGATGAAAAAAGTTCATTGAATTTGGCTTGGTGAACGTCAAGATATCTTCGCTCAAAGAATAAAAGAGGTTTGATTGACGTTTTAAGACTTTGAGCAAAGATATCTCGGCAACCACCAGGCAAAATTCAATAAACTTTTTTTTTATTTGAATCTATGAATGCATAGAATTCAAATAAAAAATGTTTATTGAATTTAACTTGGTGGTTGTCGAAATATCTTTGCTCAAGTTCAAGAAAAAACTTAATTTGTATAGGGCAAATTTGAGGAGTACGAATAGCAATTCCCTTTTTTAATTGAGTAATTAATTATTTTTTCTGCAATAATCTTGAATAATTTTGTTATATAATTAGCATGATAAAATTTCAACCCTAATTTATATCAACTAGAATATCAAAAAGTGAAGCATATGCTACGTAAAGTATGCAATGGATTTTATGCAATTCGTGTAAGACAGGAAGTAGCAGAGCAAGCATTAGTATTTGGTACTAAGCGATCATCTTGGTTGCAAATGTCAACATGCATCTATGCCCAATTACAGAAATATGAACTAAGTTAATGTTTATACAAATTACAACAACGCATAACAACAAGCGAAGGTGCAGAAATACTGTAAATTATTTACTTTACATATTTACTCACAAATTAAATTGGTTTGATTGTGCTCTAATTGTGTCCTATATCACATGATCGATGTCTTGTCAATACTAGCATCGTGGCCGATTTTGTTCACACCCCAAAATTTTAGGCATGTATTTGTAATAATACATATTAGCATATAATTAATTATATGTCGAATATTTATATAATTTAAATTTTGGGTTATATTTAATTTAGGGTGTAAACAGAATCTGCCATGATGAATACTCAATTACACGATTTTTTTAAATGGCTTAGTGCAGAAAACAAATTGTTATTGATTGATTGTTATTATTCAAAAAAATCGCTGTTTTTTTTATGCTCAAAACTTACATTTCATTCTAAGAAATCCGTACGTAGAAAAATGCTTTTTAAAATTTTGTTATTTTGTTTATCTTGCATATTAATTATTTTTTATAGATAACTTGTAAATAACGACCAATTGTTGAGAACTACGTCAGAAAAAACAGTAAGTTTTTTTCATTTTCATTTGTACTTTTATTATTAAAAACGAAGTTCTTATTAGCTTCTAATATATTTGATTCTAGAATTAACAAATTACTTCAAAAAAAAAACAATGAAAAAGCCACATATGAAGGTTTTCTTATTTGTCACTGAAAAACCATTCTTAATTCATTATGTGTATCGTTGATACAAACATCTAAAGAGGTCAATAAATCCTGGTCAAACCATTATCTAATAAACTTCACTATTCTTATATGTGAAGTAATAATTTGCCTAGGTAAGTAATTTTTAAGAATGGGTATGACTTCTTACACATTAAGAGTATGAGATAACAGAATTATTTTCATACTTAATACCAAGATTTTTTCAATGATATTAAAAAAAAGTAAGAATACTTTTGAAATGAGTTTGTAAACTCGAAGAAACCTTTAACAATAAAAAAAGGAGATTGTCGCTATAAATATAACCTCGAGTAAGTGAATTATAGCTTTTGCATAACACGGGTTTGTCATATTGATTGTGATATTAACTTATTATTTTATAGAAACAATCAACCGGGAGTTACATAAAAATGTAGAAATGGAATTGCTAAAAAAGCAACAACCAGGTAGCTTCTTTTTTTCCTGACATGTTTCCAATTATAAGATTAAAATATTAAGATTGTTGAAGCCAATAATGTTCTAAATGTAGGATTTAAAGAAAGAAGTTTTTTTTCTCTTATTTCATAAAATGATAGTGCTTGGTATCACACCAGAGATTCGAATTCAGGTACTCTTGTGTTAGTAATAAGTAAATTGATACGCTTTATTTTTTTAATAATCTCAAACAGATAAAAGAACAACAATTAGGCAAGAGGATTAAAGCCTATTGGAAAGCTCTAACGAGCGAATTGGAGGAACTAGACTCAGATAATGAGAATGAATTGGAGGAACTGGACTTCGACAATGAGAACGATATATCTCGTAAGAATATACGATTTTTCCGTTTTCTCATTGAAAATCACTCATAGTTTGACTTCTAAATAAAAGTTTTCAGCTCGAAATTTTAGTTATATGAGTATACCTAAATATCGAATATAAAGTAAATTAAAATCTGCGCTTAATGCTCTTTCGATTCGGTGATCGACATAACCTGTCACAGATAACGGACGTGCTTGCCACTATAGCATGTTAGTGGGACAATAATAATGATAGTTTACATATAACAAATAAAGAATTCTTGGTGCGATTTATTTTTTTTTTATTCTCATATATCTTTAGTATTGAAGAAGACTAAAAATATTAAAAATCTACAGATGAGAGCAACATTAATAAAGTATATAAATTTGAATATTGTTATCATACTGTATTATATAAAATCTTTTACAGTATTTAACTATCAGATTAAATTTAATAAATATTTTTTATTGGTATCTCTACTTAAGTTATTTCGCTGCCATAATTTAATGTTAACCGTGCTACCCTATTTGATCCGGGACAGACTCATTTTGACCTATGACCAACATAACCCTTACTCAGGTAACAGCTCTAACGAACTTGAAAATTGTAGCGATTATATCATTAATTTTAGTAAATCTAGTAGATATCATTATTTCGATAAGTAGACTCGAATCAAGTCATAATTAATAAGAATTTAAAATTTACTATCATTAATTATTGATTCTTCAATTTAGCCAAATAGTTCAGGCAAATTTTAATTGAATTAATGCATATCGATATAGAAATATGTATAAATTGAAAAGTTTTCGTGCATAGGAATGCAATCACTTTTATGTTGCGGAATATGGTCACCCATAGAAGACATTCTGTATTAGGTTCATACGCTTAAACTCTAACAAAACGGAAATACAACAACCAACCCAATGTTTGAACTACAATAAAAATGATATCTTCAAAAATATTATCATGTTGTAAAAATATACATATATGTGCATTATTTATCATTTGTTCTTAGTCTTTTGCAGCTTCCTTGCTAGAATCTTCTTCTTGGGCAGACTCCTTGGATTCTTCATTTACTTCATTCGTCTTCGTAGTACTTTCTAGTTCAGGATAGTCTTCATCGTCCGAATCATCCTCCTTAAATCATTATGTTTTCATATCAATACCAATACCAATAATCATAATTAAAAAAAATTTTTTAAAAACATTATTCAACTTACATCAAATCCGGCACCTCCACCACCAGAACCCATCAAATTAGAGAAATCCATTCCACCTAAAGGATCATTTCCATTTCCATTTCCACTTCCACCCTCTTCATCATCATCATCCTCATCTTTCCATCTTGCGAAATCGGTTTTGAGATAGCTGAGTTTACCACCCTTTTGTAAACGTGGCCAAAATTTTTGACCATGTTCAGCCTTATCGAGAACAAGAATAATACTACGTGCAGTATGCGAGCGCTTTGAAGTCTATGTATAAAAAAATAAAAATAAAAATAAAAATTAATGATCAGTGTGGTCAGCAAATTATTTACAATTTAAATATATTTCCACCCTAATCAGTGTTGAAAATTAACTTTATGTTCGAAGATGAACATATGCTTTTAACCTCTCCAAATTTCAATTTTTTTTTTTAATTGTTCTCTATTTTAAGTAAATTGCAGCACATCCGTGCTCCGTGTTTTCTATTTTATCTTAAAAGGGTGTACTCATACCCTCGAAATTAGCGTTTTCAAAGAGCACTAAGATCAAATTTTCAACACCGATCATGATATTTTTTAGTTAAATTGTTTTTTTTTAAATCGATTGTTACCTCTGGATTAATTTCCTTGTGTAAGTTTATTTCAAACTGATACAATTTTTGTTCGGTGCCTCCGGCACCTTCGAAAGAAATTTTATCCTTGGTAACATCGATCTTTGGTTCTTTAATATCGGTTAAATTTATGGTAAGATAAAGTTCATTTTGGCGTTGTGCCCAGAGTACTTCTGGGTGACGGCTATTTAATTAAAAATTGAAAAAAACTTCAATAAGAAAGATAATTCAAAACAAATCCCGTGTTTTAACGTTAAAAACCAAAGTGTGAAAAAAAAACTTTCTCACATTGAAGACGTCATTATTTGTTATTTGGCAATATTTAAAGTGGCGGTATTGAAACGGGAAAGTATTCTAATAATTTATATCGAAATCAATTGTGCCAAAGACATCGATAAACTCCGTTTATCAGATCTTTTTTTCTTCCTTTATAGTGACGTAAAGATTTCGCGAATGTTCTAGTACAATAACCTTTTTGTGTTACGATTTTTTACAATGGCATTCAATTTTATTTAAAAAAGATAACGATCGTCTTAGTACTTGATTGATATACGCGCTAATCAATGTACGTACGATTGTGACTTTTTTGCCTTTTGGAGTTAAATGAAACTCATTGCACGCAGAAAAAAAAACAAATAAATAAAAAATAACTTTCTTAAATTGAAAGTAGAAACTGTGAATCTAATTAATCAGTGGTTTTGAAATAAAGATGAGATTTCCATGGATTTTTATAAGTGTTAATTAGTCAAGGTTAAACAACTTGATCACTTGTGTTGAGTATAATATAATTTATAGATTTGATTCGAGTTTGATCTCTCTACTTTGAAATATTAAGTAATTCAAGAATTTTTTTCAAAAAGTCCTCCTATGCTATATGAAAATTTATTGAATAAATAATTCAGGGGTTTCATTCTCTACAAATATGGCAGTCTTTTTTACGTTTTCATCCCATTCTTGCAATCTCTGTCTCATATTATCAATTTGGTCTTTATCTAAAACACGCGGTTGAACCCACGTTACGACTACTACTTCACCAACTTGATCAATTGACCCACGAATCAATTTGAGAGAAAGGGCTTTCATTACTAGATATTCCACCTTTTAATAGAATAAAGGAATTCATATTCGTTAAATTTAGAAAAAGAAAAAACGAATCATTTATAAATGTACAATACCTCATCAATAGGCAATTGGGTTTCTTCGGAAATATTTGCAAAGGGAATTGTCCTATTATCTGAACTTCTTTTGAATACAGCTTCAATCAATGACATTAAACAGATCTTTTGACGTAAAAACGACATATTTTCTTGTAATATAGGCTATATAATTCATGTGATTTGATAAATATTATATATGTATGAATTATACGCATCAAATTAGCTCTTTTATATACCTCTTGAACGAAATTCACAGCCAACATTTCAAATTTTCCAATATCTCCTGCGTTAAATGCAAATAATAAATTCCTGAGCCATTCAAGATGTGTGCTTGTTAACGTATCCAAAATTGGATGCATTAACTATTATATCCAATATGTTGTTAGCAGGGTAGTTTAGAATTATTTAACCAGAAAGGTACCGTCTAGCACTGTATAAAGTATCCCCAACGAATAGTATCCCCTATGATTAAGACCAGGGCATTATTCATCGCCCATTTGACTTAATTCTTGAATAATACCCGGGTACTGCATACAGTGCTAGACGGTATTCAGAGAATAATTATTTACCAATTCGCCAAAATTATAAATGGTATCACCCAATAATGCACTAATCGCCAAATCATGGGCTCTTTCAATTTTTTCTTCTAAAGTCAATTCTTCAAGTTGAATACACGCTAGATAAAGCAATGCATTCTTGTAATATTGAGCATATTCTGCTTTTGCCTAATTTATCAAAAAGTAATTGCTGAATTACTTAATGTTAGCGATCTTAGCACATTAGGACATATATTTTCTTGATACATCAATTGATACTTTACCTTGTAAAAATCGGCACAAACACGATAAAAACTCGCGTGAATCACGGTTTCTACAGAATCAAAGGTATCAAGAATCTTCTCACATTCATCCATAGCAGTCTTTGTACCCTCAAGATCAAATAATCTAAGCTTTATATAAGCAGTTTCAGTTACAGCAAGAACATAAGCATCACGCGTTTCAGACGTATCAACTTTTTCAACAAGTGACGTTAGAAAGGCCAAGGCTTCGTTGTAATCTAATATGATATCACAATAATGTTTACCATGAGATCTTTAAAGCAAATTTTTGGACCGTCCCCTTTCTTGAATGTCGCATATCAATTATATAAATCCTACCACTAAATTGTTTCGCGACACACAGTCCCAATCTCACTAATTTAAGCTTATTCATCTTGCTTTCCCAGTCAGACATAAAATGTTGAAACAGTTGAATCTGGAAGGGACCAGAGGTTGGTTCTGTAAAGAATTCCTCAATTTTTAAAGTAAGTTGGTGCCATAACTTGCGATCATACAAGTCCTCAAAATTATTTAAATATTCTTGTAATTCTGAAGGACATTGTTTACGAAGTTCATTCAATACCATTGTTGGATTCTGGTCCACATCCATTTTCATATCTGATTGATAAGTCATTGTTGAGTAAAAGATAGATTCTCGAAATTTTTGATTTTTTTTTTTTTTGATTTAATTTTATGATTACGCAAGCGGTTATACGTAATCAGTCCATCACTTTTCCAGAACGATAGAATTTTTCGAATTTAGCAATTATTATTATTTCGCTAATTGTTATCAAATATCGATATATATATCCATAATTACCAGTTACCAGTATGTTTGTACGTACCGGTACAATACCAATACGAAGTCTCTAATAGAACTAAAGTTAGAATCCACTTGAATTTTAAAACATAATATATCTGATATATATAATTTTGAATCATTAAGAATCTACTGTATTATTTATTTAGTAGATAGATTAAACCTATATACGTAATATATATGTACAAATTAACAGTAAAAGAAATTGCAATTGCATGCTAATACGTATGATAATGATAGTCTCATATAGAGAACTCAGAATTTAACAAAAGAAAGAAGTGTATATCTTAAATTACATTGGATATTACTTATGTGATAGATTTCACATTCTTTATACTGTGCCATCATATTCTTCTTGGCAGACTATTCGTTCCAAATCCTAAATCTCAATCCCGAATCCCAATTTTATTATATTTGGGTTTGGGATTTGGGAGGTTTATAGTTTGGTATTCGATCATAGAATTTTTTTTTTGAGATTTTCAAACGTTGATCGAGTTAATTCTAAACCTAACAGTATCATATAGTATATATATTTTAAAAATTGAATCTTCACGTTAAAAACTTAAAAAACTCCGGAAATTGTCATTTTATAATTATATGTACTTGACCCCAATCCTGATAATTAATCAATATTCAACTCTGATTGGATCGTGAACATTTTATAAGTTGTTAAAATAAATTATCTGGATCATTTCTTTTAAAAAAAAATTATGACTGAAGAGATCGAGGTTCATTCGTTTGAAGAAGAGGACGCTGAGGTACTTTATTTTATGTTCTTATGCATACTTATATAATTAATTTGAAGGAGCCTTAATCACTTCAATTTGCTGAAATCATAGTTTTTTGAATTCAAACAATTTAATAAAAATGCGCTAAGCGTACAACTCTCGCAAGATACCACTTACCCAGAAGTAATACCACCCTATCCGTCTCTACTTGCAATTTCCAAAATTTATGGTTATTTTGTAGCGGCAACGAATAAAGGTAAATAACTTTGATTCAATTTCATTAACATTTAGTGCATGTTTTATTAATAAACGTGTTATTTTGTCTATTTTCTTGTAAAATTGTTCGAAATTTCGTGTTTTTACCGAATAGGCTTCATATACGCGTATACACAAGATTTACACAAATTATTTGGGAATTCTGAAGCTGGCTCAAAGGAGCTACTATCTCAAAAAATTCACTTTGAAATACCTGAAGGCAATGTTCGGTGCCTCAGACTCTCTTCTGATCAGCTTACATTAGTTGTCGGTGTGGAAGGTGGCCTTGTATTCTTTTATGATGTTACAAAATTTGCTTCTGAGGTATATTACACGTTACATTTGATCTTATGGTTTACTTGTTCGATGTGTATATCGATTAATTATCTTAATGCATTATATTGTAAAAATTAAATAGCAAGCAGGAAGCCAGCCATTTCAAATAATGTCGTTTCCGGATGATGTTAGGGATCTTCGCCCAAATCCTGGTGAAAAACATAATCTGATAGCTATCTTACTTGCATCTGGCATAATATACATAAAAGATTATTTATTAAACAATGAAATAAGTAAACTTGAAGGCAGTAAAGTTGGTGAGCGGTTCACTGCCAGTAAGTATTGTTTCATGATGCAAAAGTGTAGGAGCTGTGTCCGGCCATTAGCTACATAGCAATGCTTAGAGAAATGAATTTTATTAATGTATTCAGGTCCAAGCTCTTCATAAATGATTACTTTGAATCTGAGAACTTTTTTAATTCATCAATTTTTCATTTTATCTCGCTATAGTATGTTGGTCACCGAAAGGAAAGCAAATAAGTTGTGGCAATCATTTAGGACAACTATTGCAATTTACTCCAGAAGGAACACATAAAGGCATTATTCAACCACCTCCGGAGTTGCAGCAATCTTCTGGTATATTTAAATTTATTTTTATAACATTATATTCGATCTTTTTTTTTCACATTTATGTTTACAATTTCAAAGTTCAGAATATCCTTTGGTTAGAAAATGCTCTGTTTGTTGTGGCTTATTTTCCGGTTATTCAAGAAGAAGAAGCTGAACATGAAGTTTTTATTGTTTCGCGTGAAATAAAGTCAAAAATTCTCTACATAAAGTGCCCAACAATATGTTGCCCATCCTTGTTTGATCACCCTAAACTTCCTTATTTATACATGGAAACCATTAAAGACTGGTAATAAGCTATCAAAGTTTGGTTTTAAACCTTCGTAATTACTATATCTCAGTTATCTGTTAAAATTTTCCAATTTAATAGGGGCTCAAATTTGAAATGTCTTATAATATGTGCAAGCGCCAATTCTGCGGATGTAAGCTTGATTGTACGAGATTCGTCAAATAATTGGACTAGCTTAATTCTTACAGAAACAAATAGGGCTGCACTTCCATTATCAGAAATTCATGGAAATGATACTTTACCTATTGGTCTGGCACTTGATTTCACTTGCATAGAATCTTGGATCACTCGGTTAACCGCTGATGAAAATACTGAAATTCCACCGGTCCCTATACTGTATATCTTGAATGATGAATGTGATATAGTCGCGTATCGTTGCTTTAATAAGGATGCTTTTTTAGCTAACGAAAGTTTATCCGAGATGACACATCCCAAAAAGCTTCCTGATACGGGACATTCATCAGGAATGATTCCTCCAAAGCGGGATCTATTACCTCCTACAACAAATACACAGGATTCTACGGCTTTTCCACCTATTGATGCACCTAACAAAACAGAATCACCTATTAGTCCTCCTAGCAAAACGGGTTCGTCTGTTGTTGATCCCATCAAAACAGCATCACCTATTGTTGTTCCCCTCAAAACGGCGTCGCCTATTGTTGCTCCCATCAGAACAGCGTCACCTGTTGTTGCTCCTATTAAAACAGCATCGCCTATTGTTGTCCCCAACAAAACATCATCTCCTATTATTGTTCCTACCAAAACAGACAGTTTCAATAACAGTCTCGCATCCTCTGTAAGTTCCAATAAATACATTCCATCGCAAAAAAATATTACAACTCCGCCTCCAGATTCTACACCGCCCCGAAATTTGGGTTCAAACCAGCCTACTGAATCTGATAGCAAGACTCCACACATGATTCGTATGAATGCCACGAACAATGATATAAATCAAGTATGTAAGAAATGACATGTATTGCCTTTATCAATTTTAGTATTATCAAAAAAATTATATACTATTTTATCTTGTTTTTAGCTTAATAACTTAATAGAAGTAGTGGGAAATAGTTATATAGCAAAATATCATAATCGAACTACTGAACAATGTTTTGATAATTCTGACACATGGTCAATCGGCGATTTGCCGGTAATAACATCAGAAATAAATCGATTGGAACATGAAGCCAGTTCTATGTCTCAAGCTTTAGCCGATTTGCGACGTCAAGTTAATGAATTTAGTCATGATGTACACATAGGTTATTATTTTTTCTATCTTTGGTATCTTTAAATGAATATAAAAAAAAATTTTTTTTTTAACTTTATATATTTTTTAATTGGATAGACTATGTTAAAACAACTAAAGATATTGAACACCTAATGTACACACCTTCCAATATGATTACAATTGGTCGTCGTGGGATATTACAATCTCGTATCAAAGAGAGACTAGAGACAACTTTTAAGGTTGGATGCTATATCAATTTTCAGCGTTTATTTGTATATACCAACCTATAATTATGTTTGTAAAAGACTGTTAAGGAAAGTGCTCAGGCTTTGGAAGCACAACTGAACGCATTACATGAGCAAATTCAAGAGAAAAAATCGAACAAATCATTAAGGCAAGTAATAATGAATATTTTAATATTCATATATTTTTTCTAATTTGCATATACATTTTTCCTTTAAATTAGGCAATCCCCTTTGGAGTATATTGATAGATCAATTC
Organism: Dentiscutata erythropus; assembly: GCA_910591965.1. Lineage (NCBI taxonomy): Eukaryota > Fungi > Glomeromycota > Glomeromycetes > Diversisporales > Gigasporaceae > Dentiscutata > Dentiscutata erythropus. The sequence continues at coordinate 4,072 of CAJVPY010002143.1, read as the reverse complement.
GTAACATTAGCAAAGGCTTGTACCGTAATGCTTCTCAAATTGAACAATTGAGTGCTCAATTAGACCAGCTCACATTACAGATATCTTCGGGAGATCATGCTTCTAACCGTGAAGCATCTGTATCTACTCCAATAATTAAAGTTGAACCAATTAAAGCACCTACTAAAAATATTTCCTATTCAATTGATGCAGCAGAAGCAACTGCTGCCTATCTTAATAAAGAGCGTATTTGTGAAAGGCTCAAAACCATAAATAAATTTAATAGAAAGTCTCCTGTTAAAACCAGTGTTTTCGAGGAAAATGAAGATGGTACATTTTTATTTTATTCAAAAAAAAAAAAAATCCTAATTGGTCCATTTTAATTCCATTTGGATTTTAATAATTCGTATAATTTACAGAATTTACCGAAAAAAAGTTTATGACTCCTATCATAATTTCACCCAAAAAAAGTCCAAGTTCGCTTAAACCTCGTACATTTCCTCGAGCTTTTTCACCTCGTCTTGGAAAACAAGTACTAGAGGAGAGGAGTACAAGACTATATCAAGTAGAAAATATAGATTATGGTACTGAAAAATACCAAGATTATGAAGACAGTCGACCGTTCATTCATGATGACATATATACTCTTCCTGAAAACCTGGGAATTCAAGAAACAATGCAAGCTACTGAAGTAGCACAAAGTGTCAGGTTCCAATCTACAGGATTAGAATTGCCTCTGTCATTTGGTGAAAAGCTTGTGGAGTCGCCACTGCCATATGCTTTAGAATCTGACGAGTCAAACCTAACTCGGGCGTCTCTTATATCACAGTATAATGAGACAACACAAGAACAGTCCATATTTGAAGCGACATCTTCATATCAAGACAGAGATGAAGAAGCTCAATATTTAGATTCTTATCGTGATGAAACTCAAGATTCCGATGAATCGAAATTTGGAAAAATTATCGAGTCTGATGTATCCAGATTGTTAAAAACTTCCGAACTTAAACAGTCCTTTAACAACTTTGAAGAGGAATCTAAATCTAGTGTACCACAAACGGTACCTAATACAACTACAGAAGATATAATCGCAGAAAATGGCAATGAATTAATGGGGGTTTCTGAAAATTTTGGTTCATTTGGGCTAGGAGAACCAGCAAAAACATTCAATGCATCTGGTTCGCAAAGCGGTTTCGGTTTATTCGGAGATAGATCACTTGCAGACACCCCTGTTAGTACTGCTGGTTTTGGTAAGCCGACGTCATTTGGCGCGGCAACATCTGCTCCTATAGTATTTGGAGCAGGATTACCAGTTAGTAATAATGCTTCAGGTATTCCACCAGCTTTTGCAACACCACCTAGCAATGTAAATACCTTTAGTTCATTAGCTGCACATCCTTCTCAAGCATTTGGGCAACCAGCTTTTGGACAAATTGGTTTTGGACAATCATCACTTGGCGCATCTAATACACAAGCATTTGGGCAACCAGCATTTGGACAACCAGCATTTGGACAATCTGGTTTCGGGCAAGCGCGGATGTTTGGAACTCCTGCAGCTCTTTCCGCAAATGTGAGGCCCCCAAGTGGTAGTGGATTTGCTCGATTTGCAAGGTAATATTTTATAATGTAACATTTTATAATGGAATATTTTGTAATATAGTTCTTAAATTCGCATCGCTATACTGTATAATCTTTTTTTTTTTTTTTAGCAATAATGCATTTGGGAATGTGAATGACGGGTGAATTTCGCTTTAGTTTTCTTGTCATTTACTTTTTAGGCTATTTAATCTTATGATTATTAACATATAAAAATAATTTGTTATTTAGCAATGATATTTTGGGTGCGAGCGGCAACAGTTTCGGCGCAACAAATACTCCTGCCAAGTGAGTCTTATACTTTGATTTTTCTGATTATTTCTTTGTCTAACATTACTACCCTTATCATTTAATAGCACAAATAAATCGTCATTTATGGAGTTTCGTGGTTAGAGATAATGATCTGGACAAATGAAAAATATGCTAAAGCTAATTTTCGACTTAGGGGGGTTTTTATTAATCGATTTCTTACAACGATAATAATTCATAGGCTTTTGACCATTACAAAAAAAAGTTATATATATATATATCAAACACCAAGTAATAAATTGTAAATTTTAAAGAAGTTTTGTTTTCTGGCATTACTTCTAGAAATTTTAATCAGATATTCGTTAGATTTATCATATGAGGTGTCTCTTATTAAAAGGGTCCATTTTTTACATATTAAGTAAATTGGGTTTAAGTGATGATCTGCAAATAGAAATATATACAGAGACCTCTTTAAATGCACCCCTCGGGACCATAGTAAAAATGTGCAATTAGAGAGGGCGTGCATCTATAGAAAGTAAAATATATAGTGCTGTTGTAAGCTGGGGCCAGACTATATTATGCATTTAAAGAGATTTTACATAGAGCGTGCATTTATTGAGGGTGTATTTAGAGAGGTTTCTCTGTATATAATTTTGCTTTATTTTATGGATCTTTTTATTATTATTAGCTTCCGCTATTTATGACAAACTTTTTTTTTATTTAAATAAAAAATTGTCAAAATAGTTTCTTTTAATATAAGGTAGTGCTTTAAACTTAAATGATCTAGCGAATAAAACCGTTAAAAGCAATTAGTAACTGGCTATAAACTGCTGATAACTGGTTAACTTCGGTTAATCTGAGAAATTTATATTTTTTAATATTATATTACAGGCTTATATCCTTGCTTTGTTATAGAATTTATTTATATTAAGAGTAATGCTCTATATATTTAATAAGTTTATTTATGATTGATTTTAATAGTGCTATTTAATATTGAACTAAATCTTTTATAAGGTTAGCATGTTATACTGTATAAGATTCTTGGATTTTTATTTTTTATTTTTATTTTTTTTAAAACTTAGGCAGTCTTATCAAATCTTTTATTAAAAGAATTGAAAACTATAGTTTTACAAATAATTACTTAATTTATCAGATTAACATTACTTTGATATAATGAATATACCCAAGTGTGACTTGCTATATCAGTTTTAAAAGAAATTAGTAGGTTGTGTTAGATAGTCTAAGAATTCTTTTTTTTTAAATTTTTTTTTTTTTTTTATTCTTCATGGGTTTTGCCGTGGCTTGCTTTTTATTAAAATATGTATAAGAACTATATACATTTAATTTATAGAAATCAAAGCCCAACTTCACTTGGTTGCCTTACGGTCTTAAATACAACCTGTTGCACCAGTTTGTGGACAAACCAGAATTATCTTATCAAAAAATCTATAAAAAAAAAAAGAAAACGACCTATAACTAAAAAGGAAATATGAAAGGAGGAATAGAGAAAATGAACAAAATATAAAAATAAAAAAAAACCCCAAAAAAAGAAAAAACAGGAAAATATAAAAAAATATTTTATAGAAAAAAGATAACAATTTGAGAGGAATTTCACCTCTCTACATAACCAAAATACACTATTATAACCTGTAGATCAACCAACAAATAATCTAAAAGTTGACTTATAGATGACTCACAAGTTGACTACCCAGGTGGCTATAATTTCAAACTGGGTTAGCAAGTTACTCAGATGTGGCCTACTCAAGTCAGAACACTAATATAAATAATCATTATATAATTTTTTAGATTATAATAGTATATTTTTTTTTCTATTAGGTTTATTTTTTTAGACTATTATATTTGGCTTTTTGATATTTTTTTTTTTTGTTTTTTTTTATTTCATTTTTTTATATTACTTTTATTATATCTTCTTTTTTTGCTTTATCTACTTTTTTAAATTACTTTTTAATATTAGTTTTAATTCTTTTCATATTTATTCTTTATTAAGCTTTATGAAAAAAAGAAAAATTCAAAAAGAACTCTTCCTGATGATTATTTAAACCAAAAATTTGACTAAACAAAAAACAAAATTTTTGTTAGAGAGACATGGCTATGAAGTGGTTTGTCTAGAGGTTAATATTATTTGCCTTTCAGGACTCCTCTAAAGAGATATTTGGCATGCAAGCCAAGAGTGTTATTATACAAGATAACTGGCAGGTGGTGCCCTTGTATGAAAAATCTTGGTGGT
>CAJVPY010002142.1:0-16966 GCA_910591965.1 Dentiscutata erythropus | reverse complement strand
AATTAAAAATTAAAATTAAATTGGTGTAATTAGTAGAGAACCACTAATTTTGAGTAGTTAAAAACGTGGGTAGTATGATCTAAAAATAGTCAGTGTTACACAGAAAACGCCTATGGAGTTTTTTGTAAAAAAAACCTTAGAAAAAAAGAAGAAAAACTTAGAGGAGTTTGAAAGGTTTTTTAAGTGTATTTCGTCAGTTTTGGGTCTACAAGCTTGAAATTTAGCTTGTTATGACGGGAATAGTGAGCTCTTTAAGTTTTTCTAAGTTCAAAAAGTAGGTTTAGATAGCCGTTTTAGAGTTATTAAATGAAATATAAGAAAAAGGGCCAAGAGGCTGTTTCTCAATAGTTTTAAAAGTTTTTAATTTAGTTTTCTAGTATTATATGTATTTTTTAGTTAGGAATAAGTTTATTTAATAGCAAAACTGAGGTTAACTTAGTAGAAAATAAAGTTATAAAGTATTTTAAACTAATTGAGCTGGGGAAAGTTTGTGTACAAGTGATAGACAGGAAGAGTTCTAAGGTTTTTTTATTTAATGGGATAAAAACTATTACTCATTATGATCATTTATTTAATTTTAATTCATTGGGCCAGAACTATTGCTTATGAAGATTTTTTTATTTGATTAGAGCCAAAATGATTACTATGACGGTTTTTTATTTAAGTGAGGCAAAACTATTATTTATAATGATTTTTATTTAACTGAAGCTGGAACTATTATAGTATTATTTATTTATTTATTGGGGCCAGAACTATTATTCATGATAATTTTATTTAATTTGGGTCAGGACTATTGTTTATGATAATGCTTTTATTTAATTAAGACCAGAACTATTAGTCTTATTTAATAAAGAATTTAATAATGACTTAGCTGCTTCAGTTCCAGTATTTTCATCTTGGTTTGTATTTTTATCTCTATAATTTGATATCTTTTTATCTTTTAATTTTTCACGAATTTCTTTAATTTTTGATGTTGTAACTGGTTGTATTTTTTGAGTAGATGCTGCAAAAACAAGTCTTGATTCTTGTAAATTCATACTCATATTTGGATTTACTTTCAGATCATATCGATTAAACATTCTTTCAAGCTGTTGTTAATGAATAACTATACTTCAAATTCGGTATTTTACAAAGTTATATATTAATGGGAAATTATAAAGCATTATATCAGGTGAGTTTGCATATTTTATAAATTCTTTTTTGAATTCTAAATCTTCAAATGCTTCTAATAATCCCCAAGTATTAGATAGTCCATCTTTTTTATTATTATTTAAAATTTCAATATAATTTAATTCTATATTAGATTGAGATTCTTGCAATTCAGTACTTGTATATACTCTAAGAAATGCACTTGCAAATAATGATCCATTTGAGCCTCCTAATGCACAAACAAGTAGTAGTAAATATATCTATGATAACACCCATTTACAAAATCCTTCATATGCACTTTTTAAGCCAGATTCCAAAGAAATATAAAGTTCTTGATATTCTTCAATATTTAAATAAGAATTTGCTTCTTCAAGTTCTTCTTCAAATAATTCTGTTATATTTTCTTGTACATTTTTTATATCTTCAATCCATTTTAATACAGTATCAGGCATTTCATGAGCTCTATAACCAGCAGGAAGATTTTCTATTTTTGCTCTGTATAAATTCTTGGCATTGGATTATATTGTGTTACAAATTCATAAATAGGAAGATAAAATTCAGTACCAAATTTTACAAGACATTTGATTTGAATATTTAATTTTCCTATTTTGTAACTATTTATTAAATAATCTCCATTGAAATATATAGGTTTTTGAAATATTTTTAATTGATTCAAGTTGTGGAAGAAACCAATTACAAAATTTAATATGTGCATCTTGTCTAGATAAATATTGTTGAGCTGTAATTAATTGATATTACTATTTTGTTATAATAAGTTGTTGATATTTGTTAAATGTATAATTTAAAAGTTTTTCATATAGTCTATGAATATGTTCTGATCTTAAATTCATTAGATTATCTTTATTAGTTGTACTATGTCTATCATGAATTTTAAAAGCTAAGTTAATAAGATTAAATGGATATTCTTTATAAGATCCTTTAGTGCCATCTATTTTTCCAAATGCATTATTTTCAAAATTCATTAGAGCAATTTGTGTTGCATGTAGTGCACATGGAATTCTAAAAGATGTAGATTGGTTTAAAGTATTAAATTTTGCAACATCACCATTTTTTTTTGAAGACATATATGATATATTATCCATTAACCAAAATATATATCTTTTAAAATTAATATTATTATTATTACAAATTTTTGTAATACTGTTTGCAACAGTATTGGAATTGCAATGTAATAAATCATCAACTCCTAATATACTAAACATAGGATAGTTTGTTTTAATATTCCAAAAAGATGTAGCCACTATTAAAATTTTTCTTTCTCCTCTTTTGCTTTCATCTACTAATAAACCATAACCATAATTAGATATATTATATGATTTAGGTTTATTTGAATCAAGTTGAAGAGCTGCAATTTCTTTATTCCATCTTGATAGTATATGTATATTAATCCATTTTTCTGGTTCTTCTCCAGTAATAAATTCATAAAATTTTTTAGTACATGCTACTGTTGATTTTAAAGAGATTTGTCCCAAATTACTAATTTCTGTAGCCATTTGTAGAAATTGTGCTAAATACTCATTTTTAAATTTAAAAAGCTTTTTAGCTGATTTTTTTAAATTTTCTGGTGTTATTTTTTTAGATTTTTGAATTACAGATCTAATTTTTGAAATATGTTGAACCTTTGTTTTTTCTTTGCTTGCTATAGTTATTTTAAGTAATCTTATTTGCTTTTTTAATTCTTCTAATTCCTTTTGAAATTTTTGATTTTCTTTTTCTAATTTTTTAAATTTTTGAGTTCAAGAAATTGCATCTGATTCATGTTTATATAAAAAGGTTCTAATAATTTTAGAACCTTTTTTTGACAATACTCTGAAATAAGTTCTCCTTGATATTTTCCTTTTGTATATATCATATTATTTAACATATAAATTGCTCTTGAAAGCTGATACTGAGAAATACTATCTACTTTTGAATGCAATTCTTGTCGTAATTTAAATTCTAATTTAGTTGAATATTGTAATTCTTGAAATAAATTCTCGGATTCTGATTTAGACTTATTAGATCCAGACTTATTATATTCAGACTCATTAGATTCGGACTTATTAGATTCAGTCTCAGATAAATCATAAGGAATATATATTACAGCATTTAATGTATTAAAATTTTGATTTAATATTGATTCTGATTCTACTTCAATATCAATATTATTTGTTGCTATAGATGATTCGAATTTGTTAGAATATTTTAACTTTTTTGCCTGTCGAGCTTTTTTTAGATGAGTATTTCGCTTTTTGGGCAAAATTTTAATAATAAAAATAAAAAATAAACAATTTTAAAATTTATAATTTATTTATATAAAAATAAGCCAATAAAATACTTTGTTTACATGTTTACATTTTAATAATGACTATTTTAGATAAATAAATTTTATTATAAACAAAATAATACTTTACAATAAGATTTTATACTAATAGCTCTGGCCCTAATAAAATAAAAAATTATTATAAATAAAAGTTCCAATCTTAACAAATTAAATTTAGATAAAAAACCTTCGTAAGTAATAGTTATGACTCTAAATAATAAAAAAAATAATTATAAGTAATACTGTAGTTCTGGTCCCAATTAAATAAAAAATTATTATAAATAATAGCTCTGGCCCAATTAAATAAAAGAAATCATCGCTAATAATAGCTCTGCCTCCAATTAAATAAAAATTATCATGAGTAATAGTTCTGGTTCCAATTAATAAAAAAATCATTATAAATAATAGTTCTGAATCCAATAAATAAAAAATAATTATAAGTAATAGTTTTAGTCAAGAAAAATAGTCATAAGTAATAGTTCTTGCCCAAATTAAATGAAACATCATCGTTCTGGCCCAAATAAATTAAAATTAAATAAAAAAACTATCGTGAGCAAATAGTTTTGGCCCCAATAATTAAAAAATCATCGCGAGTAATAGTTCTAGCCCAATAAATTAAAATTAAATAAAAAAAATTATCGTAAGTAATGGTTCTAGCCCAATTAAATAAAAAATTACGTGTATGAGTAATAGTTCTAGTTCTAATTAAATAAAAAAAAATTGACGTGGATAATAGTTCTGGTCTCGATAAATTAAAATTAAACAAAAACCTTCGTGGCTAATATATCTGATCCCAATTAAATAAAAAATACCATTAAATAAAAAATACCATAAATAATAGTTCCGGCCCTCTTCATAACTAATAGTTCTAGTTCTAATTAAATAAAAGGCTATAATAAGTAATAGTTCTAGCCTTAATTAAATAAAAAAATAATTGCGAATACCAGCTCTGGCTCTAATAAAATCAAAATCAGATAAAAAAAATTTTTACGATCAATAGTTCTGACCCCAATTAAATAAAGATATCAATTACTTTGCGTTATAGCTCTAACCCCAATTAAAACCCATCATGAGTAATAGCTCTGGTCTCAATTAAATAAAAAAAAACATCGTGAGTAAATAGTTCTGACCCCAATAAATTAAAAAAATTATCACAAGCAATAGTTCCGGCTCCAATAAATTAAAAAATTATCACTAGCAATAGTCCCGGCTGCAATAAATTAAAAAATTTTCATGATTAATAATTCTGGTCCAAACATATAATTGAAAAACTAAAGAAATATTTATGACTAGTAGTTCTGGCCCAAATATATTAGCGTTAAAGTTAAAAAATTTTTGTGGCTAGTCCTAATACGTATATGTTATACGTATTTGGAACAAACATGATTGGCTGATTTGTGATTGATGATCATCGATAGTAAAAACATACCGATATAAAATTTAAACTTTAATAACTTTCGAACTACTGAAGATATGCAAGTAAAATTACTTTCATTGGATTATTCTTAACATTATCTTTAAAGTAATAGAGCCCTTTTTTTTATTTCTATAAAATTAATCGTGTTTTAATAATCAGTTTTCGCTTTAACTTATATGAAAAATAAAAAAAGAGCTCTATTACTTTAAAGAGAATGTTAAGAGGAATCCAATAAACATAATTTTGCTTACATCTCTTAAGTAGCTTGGGAGTTATTTCAGTTTGATATTTTATATATTTTTGCTATTAAGAAGAATGATCGACAAAAAAACCTATACGTATTATGAAAATCACTTCACTATGTTTGTTGATCATATGCCATCTCACCCCCTAGTGGTACATCCCAAATAAAGCATAAAAAAGATCAAGAACGTAACTTATGCAGGAGCTCGACATACGATACTGTCTTATAAGATAGAATAGATAGATTAATAAGAAAAATACTTATCATTAAAATTTTGACTTGAACTTAATAAACCTTTCATAACTCAATTCGATGGACTGAATTGACTCGTAACCTCGAAAAGGCTTATTGTGACTCAAAATTCTGTGTAACAAACCTTTATGACTTTGGAACTTGGTCACGTGATTTTGACAGAAAGTGTTTTCGCCTAAAGAAAAGAAGTATTTTGAAACGAGAAAAGTAAACCGCCCCACCTCCTTTGGCATCACCAGCATCAGATGATTTTTAAGAATATCCGAATTGGGATTAAAACTTATCTTTTAAGCATCCATAAATCCATTGTTAATCATAATATCGCTCTAAATATCAAATTCCGTTGATATCATCCCTCAATACCGAATATTGTCCTTCCTGCTCTTCAGATTAATTACCCGTAAAGTCCTAATATTCCAACATCATTATCAATCAATCATACCGCTTTTGACCCGTTCTAAGAAGAATTACTTCTTCTTGATATCATTTCCGAATTATTTTAATTCATAGTTCTTTCATTGATACGCTGCTCAACATATGCATTTTTAGTTATTATCATTGTTTAAATCATATTAAGTTTACTTTCGTACTCAAGATTGATTAAATTTAAGTCAGATTTATAGCTTTCCTTTATTTATATAAACCCAATCCCGTAATCGGTTGGAGTTCAAATTGGCACTATTTGTCTATAATAGTTTTCGCTCTCCCAATACAACCGTTACAGTACTATATAATCCATATATCCCATTTTTTCTCATGGTAACGTTCATGATACATGTCATATCACTATCTTTCGGTTTTCAACAAATGTGGATTAGTAAACAAGAATATGACGAATTTGGTCCTTCTTTTATCAATCGCAAGTGTTTCTAGATAAGGCCACTTAAAGTTAATTAGCTGGTTAATGTCAACATTTTGGGTTCAGGCGCTAGGGGGGAGGAAATTTTTAAACAAACATATATAGTATATGTCCAAGAATATTTGATTAAATTTCATTGGTCAACTTTGATCACATGATTAATGAAGTCTTTGCTGTATTGTGATTGGCTTGTTTAATTTTTGGGGAGCAGTTAACCAAGAGGGGGGTGACGTTAAAAAAACCGATCAACTTCGAACGGCCTAAAATTATAGGTTTTATGGTTATGATTGTAAAGATTATGGAAGATAAAAGGCAATAATCAGAGTTAAATAGTCGAAAAAGATTAAGAGATTTAAATCATCGACTGTCATACATTGCACGTAAAACATAGTAATGTATCTAATAATCTAATTGAACAAGAAAGGTAAAAGCTTGTTTTTGAAGCATTAATACCATCACTTTATAAATTCAACACCGTTCAGGTATTCTGAATTTGCAATAAGGGTTTGTGTTACATATTATGTTATATAATTGCGATTAACATTGATTTTCGTAAATTTAATTATTAGTTATGGCTGACAATTATAAACGTAAAGATAATGAAAAATGTGCAACTTGCAACCGAAATAATAATTTCGAAGCTTGGTGTCATATATGTGATCCTCAGAAAATAACGCAAGGATGGACATGTGGGAATAAGGATATCGATAGTTGTATTAAAGAATTTCAACTTAAAGCTACAAATTATGAAGACATAATTGAATGGATTTCTTTTAATAGATTAGATAATATTCAAAAGATTGGTAATATATGTTTCGCGACTTGGTTAGACGGAATGCGTTATGTGTATGAAAATGAAGGTAGATATAGATATACACGCTTACCATCATATAAAGTAGAGCTTAAACCATTAGCTTCACAAAATCTAATATATATGCTAAAAGAAGTAAGATAAAATATTTAATTATTATTGTACTATACTATTATATATTTCTTTTTTTAATTCAATATTTTTATATTTATAAGTTTAGATCTTATGTATACCTAAGAAATGGTAAATTTAAGGTATATGGATTAACTCAAAACATAAACACAGATGAATATATGTTGGTATTTGACGAATTTGGCTCTAAAAGAGATAAAAAGAATGGAAAATGCGCAAATTGCAATCGGTTTAACACATCATCATCTTGGTGTCAGACATGTGACCCTCAGATGGCAACGCAAGACCGGATGTGTGGAAATAAAGAAGTTGATGACTGTATTAAAGAACTTCAATTTAAAGCTACAAATTACGAGGATGTAATTGAATGGATTCCTTTTGATAGATTAGATGATATTAAACCGATTGGTGATAAATCCTTAGCAACCTGGTTAGACGGAATAAGATATTTATATAAAGAAGGTGAATACCGGTGTATACAGTCACGTATTTCATCATACAATGTGGAGATTAAGACATTAAGTAGTTCATCAAATTTAACAGACATGTTAAAAGAAGTAAGTTAAAATATTTGAATTATTATTGAATTAAATTACTGTATATTTATTTTAATTCATACTTTTATATACGTATTTATAAATAATTAATAAGTTTAAAGACTATGTGCAATTAAATGATGATAAAATCAAAGTATATGGATTAACTCAAAACATAAATAGAAATGAATATATGTTGGTATTTGACGAATTCGGCTTAAAAAGAAATAAATATGATGGAATATGCTCAAATTGCAACCGAGCCAATACATCTCGAGCTTGGTGCCAAACTTGTGATCCTCACCAGACAGCACAAGGATGGACAAGTGGAAATAAATATGTTGATGAATGTATTAAAGAGTTTCAACTTAAAGCTACATACTACGAAATTGTAATAGAATGGATTCCTTTTGAAAAGTTAGGTTTTATTCAAATGATTGGTGACAAGTTTTTTGCAATCTGGTTAGATGGAATACGAAATGCAAAACATAAAACTGAAAATAAATATACACAGTCACGTATACCATGTTATATAGTGGAACTTAAAACATTAACTAGATCACCAAATTTAAACGATATGCTAAAAGAAGTAAGATAAAATATTTATTGATATACTGTGCTGCTGTGTATTGCTTTATTCTAATTCATATTTTATATTTATAAATGCTTAATAAGTTTAGGGATTATTTCAAGTTAGGGGGTGGAATTAAAATTTATGGATTAACTCAAAACATATTCACAAATGAATATATGTTGGTATTTGACGAATTTGGGTTTAAAAGAGATGAGCTTTATGGAAGATGTGCAAAATGCAATAGATATAATACATCGCCAGCGTGGTGTCAAACATGTGATCCTCGTAATGCAACACGAGGATGGACAAGTGGAGATAAAAATGTTGATGATTGTATTAAAGAATTTCAACTTAGAGCCACATTTTATGAAAATGTAGTCGAGTGGATTTCTTTTGATAAATTAGATAATATTCAAAAGATTAGTGATAGACTTTCAGCAACATGGAAAGATGGAATACGTTATTTGACTAAAGAATTTGAATGCTATAAATGTAATTATACGCAGACACGTACGCCGCCATGTATAGTTACACTTAAAATATTGGATAGTTCACAAAATTTATTAAATGTTTTGAAAGAGGTAAGATTATATTACTTTATGTATATATTATTGATTAATGCTGTAATAACGTATATTAGGCATACTTAACTTTTATTATATATTTTATATATTTTATAAGCTTAAACATCAAGTGCAGTTAGAGAGTAAATATTTTTATGGATTAACTCAAGTGCAGTTAAAGAGTAAAAATGTTTATGGATTAACTCAAAACACTACCACAAATGAATATATGTTAGTGTATGATGAATTTGGGTTTAAAAGGAAAGAAGATAACGGGGTATGTGTAAGTTGCTACCGATATAATACTTCTGAAGCTTGGTGTCAAACATGCGACCCTCAGAAAACAACACAAGGATGGGCAAGTGGAAATGAGAAAATCGATGATTGTATTAAAGAATTTCAACTTAAAGCAACTGAATATGGAGATGTAATCGAGTGGATTCCTTTTTAATAGATTAGAGAATATCCAAATGGTTGGTGACAGATTTTTAGCAACCTGGTTAGATGGAATACGAGATATAATTTGTGATTATGAAGATAAACATAAATATAGGCAGTCACGTACATCATCATATAGAGTAGATCTTAAAACATTAAGTGGGTCACCAGATTTATTATATATTTTAAAAGAGGTTTGTTATAATATTTGATTTATTATTGTACTGTACAACTGTGTATAGCTTTATTTTAATTTATATTTATATATGTTTATGATATTAATAAGTTGAGAGATCATATGCTGTTAAATAACTGTGTAAATAATAAGTTTAGAGATGATATACAGTTAAATAATAGTGTACATAAAGTATATGGGCTAACTCAAAACACTAAAACAAATGCGTATATGTTAGTACTAGATGAATTTAATTCTAAATGAAATGAAGATAATGGAAAGTGCGTAAATTGCAGCCGATATAATACTTCTGAAGCTTGGTGTCAGACTTGTGATCTTCAGAAGGCAACATATGGGTGGACAAGTGGACATAAAGATATCGATAATTATATTAAAGAATTTCAACTTAAGCTACAAATTATGAAGATGTAATAGAATGGATTCCATTTAATAGATTGGATAATATTCAAATGATTGGTGATAGATTTTTAGCAACCTGGTTAGATGGAATACGTTATACAGGTTGGGTTAAATCTAAATCATATACAAAGTTACGTAAACTATCATATAAAGTGGAACTTAAACCATTAATTATATCACAAAATTTAAATGATATGTTAAAAGAGGTAAGATATTTAAATTATCATTGTTTTATACTCTGTATATTGCCTTATTTTGATTCATATTTTGTATTTATGAACTTTTAATAAGTTTTTAGATAATATCCAAATGGTTAGTGATAGACTTTTAGCTACCTGGTTAGACGGAATACGATATGTGGATGAATATAAACATACCAAGTTACGTAAACTATCATCTGAAGTGGAGCTTAAAATATTAAATGATTCTCAAAATTCCTTAGATTTATTAAGTGAAGTAAGTTGGATTCAGTTTATTATTTATGTATATTTGCTTAATTAATACTATATATTTATATTTTACTGCATAAATTGGATTTGTAAGTTTAAAGATTTTATGCAATTAAAGGATAATAATCTTAAAATATATGGATTAACTCAGGATACTGCAACAAATGTTTATATGTTAGTATTTGATGAGTTTAGTTTTAAAAGATCCGAAAAACATGGAAAATGTGCAAATTGCGGCCGATACAACACTTCTTATGCATGGTGTCAGGCATGTGATCTTCAGAAGGCAACAACACAAGGATGGACAAATGGAAATAAAGATATTGATAACTGTATTAAAGAATTTCAACTGAAATCTACCACATATGGTGGTGTTATCGAATGGATTCCTTTTAATAGATTGGATAATATTCAAAAGAATGGTGATAGATTTTTGGCAACTTGGTTAGATGGAATGCGATATGTAAGTTATAATAAACATCACCAAGATGAATATGATGAATATATACAATTACGAAACCGATCATCCAAAGTGGTGCTTAAAATATTACATGATTCTCAAAATTCATTAGATTTACTAAGTAACGTGAGTTAAATTTTTGTTTATTATTTATACATATTTGTTGATTAATATTATATATTTATAATTTATAATTTATAAGTTTAAAGATTTCATGCATTCTAAGGATAGTAACCTTAAAGTATATGGGTTAACTCATAATATTACAACAAACGAGTATATGTTGGTTTTTGAATTTGAAAGAGAACTATGGTATGGTGTATGTACAGACTGCAAACGATATAACACTTCTTATGCATGGTGTCAGACATGTGATCCTCAGAAAACAATAGTAGGATGGACAAGTGGAAATAAAGATATCGATAAATGTATTAAAGAATTTCAACTGAAATCTGACACATATAAAGATGTTATCGAATGGATTCCCTTTAATAGACTAGACAATGTTCAGAAGATTGGTGAAGGGGGATTTGGCTTAGTGTTTTCAGCAACGTGGTTAGATGGTGAAAGGATAGTTTCATATGGACCTGGAGAATTTGAACGCACAAAGTCACGTGGACCATCATGCATAGTTGCACTCAAGACATAAGAATTTTTTAAGAGAAGTAAGTTAAAATGATTTATTTATAACTTAATATCTTATATAGGCTAATTATTAATATTATAAATTTTATTTATCTAACAAGTTTAAAAGTTATACAGAATGTAGATTAATGGGTAGTAATCTCGAGGTTTATGGGATAACTCAAGACACAAATAATGAATATTTGATGGTATTTCAATATGCAAATAAAGGAAGTCTTCATCAATTTTTATCATCAAATTTTAGAGAAGTTAATTGGAAAAGTAAATTAACGCAACTGCATGATATAGCAAGAAATTTAACGAAAGTACACGAAGCAAATTACGTTCATGGAGATTTTCATAGTGGTAATATTTTAATAAATCAACCTATTGGTGGAGAGCCAATATCTTACATTGCAGATCTAGGATTGTCCAGAAAAAAAGATGAATTTGATACAAAAGATAGTATTTACGGCGTTTTGCCTTATGTTGCTCCGGAAGTATTAAAAAAACAACCATATACCATAAAAGCGGACATCTATAGCTTTGGTATTATTATGACTGAAATTTCTACAGGAAGGCCACCTCATCATAACGTTAATTATGATGGAGAATTAGCTATTCAAATATGCAATGGATTACGTCCTAAATGTTCTGAAGGGACTCCTAAATGCTATATTCAATTAGCAGATCAATGTATGGATGCTAATCCTTCTAAGAGACCAAGCACATCTGAGATTTATGATAAATTGAGTAAATGGTATGAGATATTATATTATGGTACTGCAAAAGATAAAAATGAATTGACAATATTAGAAGCATTTCAGTCTGCAGATAAAATTATTCCCATATTGTCGATCGAATTAACATTTTTTTGTTCTAAGGATGAACTTACAAGCAAACCGCTCAACTTTAGAAACCTTTTTGAACCAATTGATTCATCATTTATTCCACATTTAGGAGGGTTAAAAAATTGTGGTAAATATTTTAATTATTATAATGTTTTAATTTTAATCGATAAAATTTTTAAAATTTAATCTTTTAGATTCTACTACACTCGAGATTTCATTTTCTGACGAATGTGATAACGATATTTCATGTGCGTATTTTGATACGTAATTTTTAATTTATTAACATATAAGAATATTTAATAATCTATAAATGTTTTATAGCTAAAGATAAAATCTAATGAATAAGTATATTTTATTCAATTTAATCATATGGTAGATGCATTGCTTATTTCGTTATTTTAAGCTTGAAAGTTATTTGTATTTTATAAAATTAAAGCTAGTTTTATTATAATAATCGAAGATTGGATTTATACTTTTGGTAGATTTTTATTTAATATTAATTTTAAAAAGCGCCAATAATTAGCTATTGAAATTAAATTTCGTTTAACGTTCCCTTCGAATCTTAAGCGCAATGGGAGAGTGGATCAAATAAAAAAACATTATATAACATCTCAAAAAAAAATCTCCATTATTGTTGGATAGTTTATGGGCTAGTGATACGGGCTGACCACGGCCCATCAGCCGGGCGGGCCCTCGACCCATACCTTTATGGGTCAGCCCGGCTGGAATATAGTCAAATTTTTTCATCCTATAGGAATTCATTGTATAACTTATGATAATTGGTTAGATGAAATTCAGTGAGGTGGATAAAATCAATTTTTTTAGATAAAATATTGTAAATTTGAAAATTTTTTTTAGCACAATTGTTTTTTATTCGGTTATGAATTATTACTGTACTGTATATTTAATCAGGCAGAATTAGTAAATAAATGTTCGTAAGTTGTTTAATAGATTAAAGTTTAAAAATTCATCGGTAAAATGTTATGAATCACTTCAATTAATTTCAATTAATCGACGGATAAGCAAAAATAAATAGGTTAACAAATAAGAAAATGTATGATGTAAATAATAGACATTAATTAATTTATTATGCCATTTTATAAATTGCATTTGGTTTTTTTTGCTATAATTTATTAATTACATTTGTCTAACATTATTCTTTATTCATCACAATGTATTAAATTATAGTTTCATAGGGAAAAAATTTTTTGGTAGAATAGTCAGCCCGGTCGACCGGCCTGAATAATTTTGACAGCCTGGTCGACCCAGGGGTTTGGCATCGACCCGTATCACTATTATGGGCGCATGATTTATTGAAATCTCAAAGGTGTTCTGATTGGCTTGTTTAATTTCAGGGGGAGCCAAAATTGTAACTTCAAACCGCCTTATAAACGATTAAAACAATAATTATAATTGGAAAAAATATAATTACAAGTTTCGATTAATAAATCTCCAGCTAACGTACTTTGTGCCAGAATTAATTCTCAATAAAAATTATTCTATCAAGTTTAATATATCTATTCATGAGTGTTTAAATTATTTTTTAAAAAAAGCAATTTCGACAAATATTTCGACATTGCTGGTTTTTATTTATATGAATTCCGCATACTATTGTATGATGACAAAAAGTCAAAAGACAGGGGAGAGTGGTCAGGGTTACACGCCACGTGCTACAACCCTGCCCCGATAATGCAAGTGGGGGACCGGGATTTCATGCGAACACAACTACGTAACATCAGACCATATCGATTTTTCATGCGAACACAGCTGAGTAACAGAAAGAGACGTCAGACCATATCGATTTTCATGCAAACACAGCTACGTAACAAAAGCTACCGTCCTCAATCAATATAAAAGAAGCGACGGATAAATCGATTTCCAACACTCTTCTCTTTCCCCTTGCAACACAATCAATTATAACCATCATTTTCTCGACCAAACCCTTCCCACCACACGCAGGGGAACACTCTCCTGATTCTGCCATTTCCTATTCAACAGCCGGCCTGCTTCGAGCAGGCGGAAACTACCGACTGATGCTGCTTCTCACTCATTCTAATGTTATGTTGATACCTGGGCGCAATCTCACTTGCTAATTTTCCCGGGAGCATCTTATCGTTTCAGTTCAAATTACTCAGCTCAAATTACTCGGTTCAAATTTTCAATGTATTCTGCGGACTTAAAGTCCTTTAATTGAATTTACTTCCGGCACCTTTGGCGTGCCGGCATTCGTCCAACCACATGGCCAATCGTACCTATGCTTTTCGACTATAAAGAATCCAAATAATTTCATTAAAAATTCGACAACTATGAAATTTAATTTCGCTACTAAAAAAAATTAATTTCAACAGACCAAATGTCGAAATAGCTTTTTATTAAGAGGAGTAATTTAGACACCCGTGTATGAATATTGTAATCCGGAAAACTCAGACCTCCGGAAATTTTAATTGTAAGCCGGTTAATTACGTATGTGCTGCAGAAGCCTATTTTTAGTTAGCGACGATCTTTGATGTATTTGGGTTAAAGACTTTTAGGAGCGATTTGTCTTAAAAGTCTTAAAGGTCTTAAAGGCGGGGGTATAATACTTTTAAGACTTAAAAGTCTTTTCTTTATTTTATGTATTTTAATAGTTTATATTATTATAAGACTTAAAAGTCTTAAACGAAACATAGTGTAAAAGAAAGTATATAAGCAGTACATTTCTGCTGTTTAATAAAGACATTGTTTTATATGATTAAACAAGCATTCCTTAGCTTGTCTTTGGCCTACTTATACAAATTATTCGTTTACTTTGATCTTTCCTAAACTAAATTCTTGTCTAATTGTTAAAATCCAATAAACTATAACTGCTACGCTGCCCAAAGATTACCTTTCTGAATTAGCCCAAATTTAGGCTAGATCGCTCCAATTGTCTGCCCGATACAGACAACCCTTATTGTTATCTGAGTTTAGTGCCATTTCCAACCTTAGTTTAGGTTGATTGTATTGAGTACTGTACCCAGAAGTATTGTGAATATATTTCCTTGCGAGTTGGTTCCAGTGGTTCGAGTGTTGGTAAACCAAAGTTTGTCACGTGTTTGTTGTTCAAGGATTGCCGAAACCTTAGAACCATTCCACTTTGCCGAATCTAAACGTCTCTTTCGATAAGGTGGTCCAGTACTTTGTTAGATTAATTTTGCTAGTTGATTTAACTCCCAGCAAATCGATATTTCTCCGAGTAACAACTAGTGGTGACTGTGAGATACGGCACCCCATAGTTTTTAGAGTCACCTTTCATTTTAGTGGTAGTTTTAGTCTTAGTTTTAGTTCTAGCATTAGCCAAATTACCCGTACTTTTAGAAAAGTATTGTTTAGTTTAGGATGAAAGACTTTTTAATTCGAAATGAAGATCTCCAGGTTGAGGAAAATGAAGTTAATGGAGAAATTCAGGATGATCTCGCTCAAGAAAACCAAGTACTAGTTGATGGTGGAAACCAGCCAGAGGACGTTAAAGAAATCCTAAAACAAATTGCTAGTGCATTTAAAGATGTAACCAAGGGATCTTCACGTAGAGAAACCAATTGGGTTCAGGTCAAACCCTTCAAAGGTGAAGAGGATAAAGACCCAATCGAGTGGATTGAGGTCTTTGAGCGAGCCGCAGATGCAAATAATTGGGGAGAAGAGCGTAAAGTTAAGATTGCCTCAGGCTATCTATCCAAAATAGCAGCCAATTGGTATAAGGGGAAGAAAAATGAGTTGCAGTATTGGGATAATGCCGAAAACTTGGACGCCAGCTTCAAGAAACAATTTGTGGATTACTTCGCCACACCGGAATGATGCCATAAGTGGCAGGTAGACTTGGACAACTTAGAGCAAGAAGACAATGAGCATGTAGATTCCTACACTTATAAATTTAAGCGTTTGTTGTCTAAAGTTGATGCTGATAAAGGCATTTCAGCTCCTTATGTCATGAGGATGTTCCTAAAAGGGCTTCGAGGAAACATTGCAGCGCTTTTGTCTTTGGTGGAACCAAATAATCTTGACAATGCTATTGTAATAGCCCGGAGGATTGAAGCAGGTAGCCATTATGAAGATAAGAAAGGGGCTAAGTCGGTCTTAAGGGTGGAAAAAGAATTGGAAGATTTAATCCTTAAACTAAAGCAAATGGCAGCTAGTTACGAAAAACTCACTACTACTCTAACTGCTATGATGGATGCCCGTCCCACCCGGGATAGACTACCTCGGCCACCAAATTCTAAAATTATTTGCTTCAATTGTGGTGAGCCAGATCATATATCTAGGAATTGTCAGTTCGAAAGGAAGTCAAATGACCAAAGAAACTCTATCCAGCTCACACAAATTCTTTCCCGTCCTGGCATGTTAACTATTGTAGGATAGAGGATAAGAATTACATTGAAAGTGAGGTTTGGCTAATGACCAAGCCTGGTATCAACCTTATGCCACTCAAAAAGGACTAAGACCGGTAAAGAAGTCCGAGTCAAAGTGGGAGGATTTGTTGAGGTGACGTGAACCAGTAGAGCAGCCCCAAAAACCATTGCCAATGAATGTAGAGCCGTATATCCCAGAGGAGCCAACTGTGACTCGCTCTAAGTATAGAAGGGGACCATCTTGGGTAGATAACCTTGAACCATATAATGTTGTTCAAGACTTGTTAAACACTAAGTCTAGTGTCACTATAGGGCAAATGTTAAA
>CAJVPY010002141.1:0-16971 GCA_910591965.1 Dentiscutata erythropus | reverse complement strand
ATCTGCATAATGAATAATAAAGGAACTGAGGAAAAGACCTCACTTAAAAAAAAAAAAAAAAAAAAAAAAAAAAAATATCACCTTCTTTGTGGACAGAATCAATAAAAACTTATATAGACAATGTTTTGTAAGTATGTTTTCTACAAATTTAAAGTTATATTGAAATATAACAGTAACTTTTGTCACCTATTTACAAAAATTAGGATACAATTTTAAGATAGAGATTTTGTGAAAAATCAAAAGTGAAGATAACAAGTTTTGTCTTATTATGAAAAGGTTTTATTGACTTGTAAGTTTCTTTTATCATTTATTGCTATTTTCAAATATTAGACACTTAATCGTATTTTCTTGATTTCTGTTATAATTTATTAGACATATTTTCAAATCGGTCAACAAAAATAGGTAAAAGAAAATATATTATACAAAATATTTAAAATTATAAATCCATGTTTGGATATTGAGACATATTCCACTAGTATTAAAATTAACAAAATCTTGTACTTATTCTAGCATTCTCAAAGTTAATACAAAAGGTGAATACTATATATCATATATTTATAATTCCAACAATATTTCCTTAATTATTCCAACTAATCTTATAAGGTATTTGGATCTTTGATAATAAAGAGGTTATTTAGCAGAAGTATTTGGTTCCTATTATTGTTGTCATCACATGATTATGCAGTCAATTGTGCAACAAAATTTGTATATCACTTTCAAGCCAACAAAAAGGTATTAATGAAAGAAAAGAAAAGAAAAAGTGAATAAAGAATTAAAAAAAGAAAGTAAGTAAAAAGTGCAATTGGAAGTTATAGTATAGGGAATAAAAATAGTGTATAATAATCTTTATAGAGATTATAAAAGTTCCTGTGAAAATGCAATTAAGATTAAAATATTTAGTTTACAAGCAATTGGTAAATATTTTATATTTATTTAAAAAAAGATATTAAATTAATAATTTTATATTTTAATTTAATATATTAGAAGATGATTTATATTCTATCTTGTTACTATTTTTATTTGAAGCCATATCAAAATATAAGAGAATTCTTATATAATAGTAATTATCTATGTAAATAAAATAGATAGGCTAGCAAAATCTATTGCATATTTTTACTTTTTTTATTAACCATATTCTTCTTTTTGAAATAGCAAAGAATATTATAAAATTTAAAGCTTTTCAATAGCAAAAAACTGATAAGAACATCCTTATTAGCTTTAAATGACATTGAAAGAAGGCAATTAACTGATCTTTATATAGATTAGATTATGATAAATTTTATATTTAAATTGTTTTTTTTGTTTATATAAAAGCAAATTTTACTCTTAGTAATAATTATAATGTATTTACTAGCTCACAACTTAGACTATCAGAAATTAAAAATGCTATGCTAATATATTTGAGGCATATACAGTATAGATATCTACTATTTAACTAGTAGAGAATTGATATTTTGTATTTACCTTGATACTCTGATAGCCTTCTTACTAGATTTAATATAAAATATATTTTTAGAAGAAAAGAAGAACCTCAAGACTTCTATAATATAGTATGTATTTCAATAATTTGGTATACTCTGTTATAGTAAAATTATACAATTGCAATATTTATTTATTTTAAAATACTTATAAACTTTATAGTTTTTTAGAAAAGGATTTATAGAACAAATTTCTATTTTGAAAAAAACTTAATATAACAATTAATCATAATAGAAATTTACAGTCTGGCTATATATACTTTGCTATGTAACTAATCACTAATTACATTCTGGCAAAAATATGCATATAGTTGATGCTTCAGCATTTATGAACTCTCGAAGCTTAATTAGACTGTACTGCATTTATGATAAGCCTATTATACCAGTTGTATAAGTTGTTGAAAATTTCTCTTGTTCAATAAATTTTTTTATAAATTTTTATTTTTTTATTTATTTATACTAGCCATATTCTTTTTTTTAAAATAGCAAAAAAATTGTAAAAAAATTTACTTTCTAAAAATAATATATTACTTCTACTATATTAATTTTTAAGATCAAAATATAATAACTCTATATATTAAGAATAGCCACACTAGAGTTATTATTATGAGAATCACCTATACCATCATTATACTACTTTAATTAAATTTTATAAAAAGTGTAATTGCTAGAGTATAGATATCTATATTTTGAACCAAAAAATTGACATTGTGGTTAACATAAAATAGTATTTAAGAATTAGATAAATTGTCATAATCAGAAAATTTTTGTAACAAAAAGCTAATAAAAACATCACTATGGAACAAGAGCAAATAAAAATATTACTATGAAATAAAAGCAATTAGTTAATTCTCAAATAATACTCCCACTAACCAAGAAGCAATTATATGTTTTTTATATTGAGTTTTGAATTATACCTGTCAAACAATCTACACAATTAAAATAATTTCAAGTTGATGTATTAAAATCTCAAAATCTTTAAAAAATTTTCTATAAATACTAGCTGTAATAATTGTATATATTTTATTTTATTTCTAAGTTATCTTTTAAATTACCTGAATGGTTCCTTTTGAGAGTTGGTTGCTCTTGAATATATTATTGATATAGATCAAAGTTTATTATCCTTTTGATGTTTCACATGTGAAAACATAATCATTAATACTAAAAATTGCCACTATTTTAATAACAGGCAGTATATATATGGGATCTTTGCTAGGAAAATCACCCTTCGGTGTTTTCCAATTGGGCTAATTCGGAAAAGCTTAGACCAGAATGCCAGTTCTTATTCATATGTGAATCACCTTTTGCTTTATTTATTCGATAGTTTATTAAATAAAAACTGTCGAATCAGTAAAGTAAAAAGACGGTTTACATATGAATAAGAACCGACATTCTGGTCCAAACTTTTCCGAATTAGCCCGATCGGAAAATCCCGAAGGGTGATTTTCCTAGAAAAGATCCCATATGGGTTTTAGAAAATGAGTGACTTTTTTTAATAAAGAAAATCTAATTGCTAAAAGTTTTAATTTCAAGATCCTTTTGCTATTAGAGCTGAAAAATATGCTTATTTTTGCACTACTAATTTATATACACGACCAGATACAGTATAGCGATTACCGTAAAATATGGAAAAAATAAGCACAGCTTTTTTCAATCTCAGATTAACGGGAATAACTTGATTAAAGATTTTATTGTTATTTCCGCTAATCTGAAATTGAAAAAGTAGGTTAGAGGGTGCTGTGCTTATTCTCCATGTTTTACGGTATCTAAAAAATATATATCTGGAGATTCATTCCAAAAATATCTTGGTCCCGTAGAGATTTCTTCTATAACAAGTTATCTTAGTATAGAATTTAATTCAATTGCAGAAAAGAAAAACATTCAAACTGTAAATCTTTTATGTACAGTACTACCGTTAAAAAAAGATGATACAAAAAAGACATAATATTATATTGTAGAACAAAAATTTATACGGTTCAATTCAAATGATGGATTTATTAAAAATTATCGTCCAACTCTTGAAGCATTTGTTCATTTTACTCATGAAGAAACTGGTGGATATTTAATTATTACTGATCTTCAAGGAATTGAATTAAAAGATAAGTTTATCTTAACTGATCCGGCAATTCATTGTACTGATTTTTTAAGATTCGGAAGAACAAATCTCGGTATTGAAGGGATTAATAGATGTTTATTAACTAAACATAAATGTAATGGTAAGAAGTTAGGCCTTCCTTATCTTGGGTGATTCAAACTTAAATAATAAACAATAATGTATATATTTATATTGGCTCGTTCAACATAACGGTCAAGTGTAATATTAGAAAATTTTTAGGGTAATGATTTAGTTAAAACACTTATAAAATAAAATTATATAATGATCTATATATTTTGTAAAAAGACAATTTTTGCTTAATACTTGTATCTTACAGCATACTGATATTCTTTATTATAATAAAAATTTCGGTTTTAGGTAGTATAGCGAACATTACGAAAACAGAAAAAATATGCTCAAGTATTTAATTCTATAAATATCGTCATCAATTGTAATGCTTGAGCGTCATCCCGATTATTATCTGATCAATTGATTTAGAACGGCCTTAGTCGACTTTTAAATATCAGCTTAATTGAATCGATAAATTTATTTCGACTACAAACAATTTAGAGCAATTGTCAACTCATGACGGGTAAAAGCTCTATGCCAAAAACCTTTACATTAAAATCAAAATCTAAATTTGATTAGCTGATACGTATGACTGATTTACAAAGTGTTAACTATCGTTCGATCACTATATCAAGAACACAGATATTTAGTAAAAATACCCTGATCCGTATGACAAGCGGAAACTTCGTTTCCAACGGCTCAGGATATTTTTATTACTTATTAATTACATCACATAACTCACTGCAATTGCAATCGCATATCTTGTTATATCTACACATTAACCAGATAGATACAGTATTTATATAAAATTTAGAAAAAAAAGCTGGGTCTGTTCAGAAGTTTTAATGACTTTGCATGACCTAATAGTATTTTTTTTTTATAATATGATTGCAAGAATTTGTACGTACTGTACGTCGATTTATATTATCGAGCTTTCGAAAATGTTAAGTATTTCTTAAATAATAAAGGCAAATTGCCAAAATTAATTAGATTTATTAGTATAAAAAAATACGCTATACAGTATATAGTATTATTACACAGATTTTAATAGTGGCAAAAAAATTTCTTATATATAGAAAAATTTTGACATTACACTTTATTATAGAGGAGATTTTATAATATTCTATATTGTGCTACAGTCAACCCTTTATAAGTGCACCCTCTATAAATGCACACATTACATACCCTCTCTAAATACACATCAATATTTAGTCCTAAGTATACTGTATAACCCTTTCTAAATGCACATTTTTGAAAATTTTGTCTATGGGTGCATTTATTAAAGATCAACCAAATTTATATACAGTATATAAATTTAAAAAATTTTATAATAAAAATTTTTAAAGCAAAAGCTTTAAATTTTTATTACTTTAAATATTTAAATTTAAAAAATTTTTATAATAAAATATAGAATTAATTTGTTTGTAGCCGCGGCTACATGTAGCCGTACTATCAATATAGTTTTTTTATAGAAAAGTTTTACAGCTATATTACATTAGGGTTAGGGTTAGGATTAAGGTTAAAGTTAGGTTAGGGTAAAATTGTGAGAGGAGCATTTTTACTTAGTTACACAACAGGGTTACCCTAGTAAATTTTGAGTAATTATTGAATATGGCTACATAGCCGCGGCTACAAATAAATTAATTCTTTTAATTTTATTTAAAAAATTGTAAAATTTTGCCTGGAAAACAGTTAAATAAATAATATTTATTGTACATTTACTAGTATTTGTTCTGCTTTAGCATATTAGTCTCTTACAAAACTAGTATTTAAAGTTCGAATGTAAAGTTATAAATACGTAAATATCTCAGACATGTCCCAGATATGTTTCAGATATGTCTCGGACATAGACAAAAAGTTGTGGGACAATGTCCGAACACATTGATTGCTGGTCTAACTGTACTATATCATACGTATAATAAAGCAGTCGACTAATATTGTATATGGGGTTTTTTTTTTTTTTTTAACAAAAAACATATAAAAGTTAATTTTTTAATATACAAAACCAGTTTAAATATGTAGTTATCTTAATAAATGTCAATATATATTATTTTTACGAAGACAATAACTCATTCTAAAAACTGATGAGATTAAGATCATGTGATTAAAGTCGAAGAATCACGAGCTATTGTCGATAATTACAGATTAAGCACTCCATTATCGCTATTACGTATAATAAAGATTGGCCATATTAAATTACGTAATTCAAAACTTGGCCAAATGTAACAATTTGACAGGAATTATCTAATTATTGTTATAGGGGAGACCGAAATTTAACTATATAAGAACCATTGAATGCAGTATTACAGAACAAAGTTCAGAAGTTGCTTAATTACGATCTATATTTAGTTCAAGTAACGTCATACGTAATGTAAAAAAACCTGATCTTTGATACTAGCATTAATTCTATATGGGTTCCACGGATGATGTATAAAAAGGATTCTTATACACGCACAGAAAGTAAAAAAGTAAACATATCAAGCAAGAAGCTGCACAAACATAACAAATATTATTTCGCTCGATAGGCGCAGTAGTTACTGTGCAATTGTTTTCTCTTTATCGACTCATATATTTTGTGTCCGTTGTGAACCCAAACTTTTTTTGGTTTATTGCCATTTATCATACATTCGTTCTGAGCTCTAAATTTAATAACAAAAACCTTCTTTACAGAGGTAAAAAATTCGGAATTTTTTCTTTTATTTTTTTCCCATTATTCGTCCTCCACCTCTTTCCTTTCATAGCAATTAAACATTTTATTTATGCATAATTGATATTCTATTTTATTTTGGGTATATGTTTTCGCCTCGCCTGATTAATGTTTTTAATGTTTTTGTTTATTTGGAACTTTTCCAGTTTAGTCAGCGCGGTCGATTCCTACCGAATACATACTCCCCATCATATAACCGTCCGCCCTTCTTGACTAATTAATAGCCAAGCTTGAACCTTGGTTTTGCCTTCCTTCATCTCTTTTTCCGCTTGACGACTCTATAGTTCTTTTCCGGTATAAATTTCGGAAACAAAAAGAAGGTGTATAAAGCATGACGTTTGACCTTGGTTTAATTGTTGGGAATCCCTTTTATCTTGCCACTTTAGGTTTGGCAGCAGTACGGCAATCCTTTCTTCGCATACAAGTTGTTGCTTTATTAAGTATATGCGTTTCTAATTTTATTCTTATAATTTTAGGTCGGTTGGATCGTAGAATTCGCCGGTGCTGCTGCTGCCCAAATTAAGGACATTGGTTGGTTCTTTATAATTTATGAATTGTTTCTTATAATTGGTATTTTCATAGCCATTGCTACCAACGCTTTAAGTTATTATCGCTCTTCTGTATCCTTTAAATTGAAAACGAATATCGATTATTTAAACGCATTTATGTCATTCATAATCCCTAAATAGATTAGAACATATGATAATTTCATAATAATTACATAAATGCTTATTTTTTAATTTTATTGGTCGTAAGCACTTATTACTGAATTTTATATAAAAAATATATATATATATCCTTAACTTTAATATTCATTTATCTACACAGATTTTAACATTGTTGGGCGTTGGTATAATTTTTCACATCCTGATAATTGATGGAAATATTAGAGATTCTGCTTCTACATCTCAAGCTTTCGCTGCTGGTGCACTTTTTATTGCTATTGTCTCGGTAACTTACATTTCACTTTTATTATGTGGATTGGTATTATTTTATCTATAACATCTTAATAGAATTGTCAAATACTTTATAGTTTGTTTGGGTAATTGCATTTGGAGCAGAAGATGGCTCCCTGGTTGGAGACACCATAAACTCATGGTCCATTAGTAATAAACCTACTAATCCGAGAAACGTACATCCGGATGTTGGTTTTCCTCCAGGTGTACAACTAAATCCTGGACCTGGGCAAATACCGATGAATAACATGCAACAAGACCAAGTAGTTGTATCCCCTAATGCTGATTATGCTTACAAAGCCAAAGCTTTATATGATTGTAAGTTATATCAACGAACACGCATATATATTAATTTTTATAAATTCTCAAGTTATTTTATTGGGAATTATCGACATATCTAACTTGTTATTCTACAGATCAAGCAAGCCCTGAGGATCAAACTGAACTTTCATTTACCAAGGGTGAAGTCCTTGATATTGTAGATAATAAAGGTAAATGGTGGCAAGCAAAAAAAGCCGATGGTTCAATCGGTATAGCACCAAGCAATTATGTAAGTTTCTTTTATTATGTATAATACTTGATTTGCCATTATTAATTTTCCATACTAATTGCTTTATTTAAAACAGTTGCAAATTGTCTAATTATAATAATAAAAGAAATAATTTTTTTTTTTTTGCCCGCGTTTTTGAAATGTACAAATCTAATTATTTATGTTTGATTTATTCCGCACTATAATATTATGTATAATCGCTATTAATTCATAATTTATACATTTATCAACAATAATTTTTATGCCATTTTTCTCTTCAAAATAGGTCATTATTATTTTTTCATATTTTGTCATCCTGTTTTATAGAAAATTTTTATTCTTATGTATATTGTATACATTATAAAATTATTTTGTATTTTTGGATTGGCACAAACTTTTATCGCCGCTTCCATTTGTGTCAATTGGTTTTTAAAGTTTCATTTTATTAAATTAACCGCAGACGATTTTGTTTAAATCCAATTTTATAGTTTCCCTTTTATAATATAGTTTGTTTATTACAAATTTTGAGTCTATTCAATATTTGGCGATTGGTCAAAAATTATTTATTCGAAAAAAACATCTCATTATTTCAAACATTTTTAACTAATTTTAATATCGATAATTGTCATTTATTTTCTTCAAATATATTGCAGTTTTAGTCTGCATTCACATAATACACGTGATATGTACACTACGAAAAAACTTTATTTGGATGTAACAGTAGATCCTTCACAGTGAAAATTTTGATCCAATAATACTAATATGTTTCTATGATTTGCAGTATGAATTAATTTTGTTTAACCATATAAGTACATACAGTGGGGGAAAAAGTATTCGCGATTTTCTAATTTTATGTTTTATGGAAGTTTTGTCAATTAGTGAAAAATATTGTCAATCAGTTAAATGGAGAGCCAGTAAAAATTCCGAAAGGGTCAAAATACTGACAGATCAAAATCCTGACAGATTACTGGCCTATTTTTTGGGGGTTTGTTCATTTTTAACATAATTAATAATACTTTACCGTTACTTTTTTGTAAGTATAATAAGTTGGAAATCGCGAATACATACAGTATTAAGGTGACAAATCAACTAATTAATTAAACCTATGTTAACAAGTTATAGAACTTAATATATTTCTAGCACACTAGTGATTGTTTCGGATTATTACTAAGCGATTCAAAATCAATTTAATCCAACTAACACTTTTTTTTACAACCCACAAGAAGACATTCATGTGATTTACTAATTTAAATTAATTCAATACTGATACGATTTATTATTACCGTATAGCAAAGTTTGCTCTTTATTCATATATAATATCAAATTTTAAAAATTATATATTTTAATATTATTTTTGGATGGTAAAAGTTATGTTTGATCCTGTTTCATAGAAGTCGCTAAACACATAATATCATGTGAAATCGAATTCAAGTTTCAAACTTAAGTTTCGAACTTATTTTTATTGGCTTTGCATATATGCACGTATGACACGCGAATCAGAAGATAAATTTTTTACAATTTTGAGTGATCAACATTCATATGGTTTGCGCCGTGCAATGCTACAGTGCATGATACATACAGTAACTAAAGATTAAACACGTAATTTGTTTGCAAAACCATGTTTGAGCATATACTGTAAAATATATATACTTTAAGTATGGTTTTCTATAAAAAAACTATATTAAATATTGATATTTTTTTGATTTCTTGAATTTTTGATTGGTTAAATTGTTTTTCTTTTGTATTTTTTATTAGATAAAATTTTATTGGTTAAAAAAATTTTTAAAAATTAGCCAATACCTAGAACCAGAAATTTTTATTTTATTTTATTTTTGTTAATATCTAGATTACAATTATATTATAGAAATATAAAGTAAATATATACTATAAATTATATATATATACGGAGTGCCTTATATGAGTGACGAAGAGGGAAAACCTGTAAGTAAAAATTAACGTTATCACTAATTTATATATATTATATATATATTAGTAATAACGTTAATTTTTACTTACAGGTTTTCTCTCTCTGTCACTCATATTAAATTGGACATATACCTCATTTTGAGTTTAATCGTTTGTTTTGATTTTCGGACTAATTCAGGATTGAGCAAATTTCATGATTTTGATTGGTTAAAGGTAGCAGATTACTATCAGGTAATCTCTGGCCTTGGCAGCCTTGTGTAATTTTTCTTTTATATTATCTCTATTTTTTATTATGCAAATCGACTTTCATTTATAATTGAAAAATGTCAATTAAGTCAAAATTTACCTGGATCTATTAAAAACTTATTTTTCAAAAAATTTTGAAATGGGCTTTTTTAATATGAGGTACTTCATATATTTATATGATATATTTTTATATGTAGAACATGTTTATTTAGAGCATTAAAGTAGTTTTAATTGATATAATTTTGTGAATTTTAATATTCTTCATAATTTTATTAATAAAATTATAAAAAATAATATTATTCTCAAATTTTTATTAATGAATGTTACTTTATACTCTAAATAAACGTGTTCTATATATAAAATTATATCATAATAATATATGTTTACTTTATAATTTTATATGTTAAAAAAAAGATACTTAATTTTGAAATTTTTAATCAAAAATTTAAAAGTAAGCATCTTTTTTCTTAAAATTTAAAATTATAAGCCAACAAGTTTATATAAAATATAAAAGTAGATTTAATTAGTATAATTTTGTAGATTTTAATATATATATATATTTTCCAGTATTAAGAAGACCTTTTTATTAATGGCGATTTATTATTATTATTATTTTTTTTTATACTTCGGCTAAGTCTTGCCGTAACCAACTATCCCTACTAACCACCCCTATACAGGGGGTGACCACAATTCAAATATTTCTACTATTATAAATACATTCAGAATAGGCCCGACCCTACCCGGTTGCCTATTTAGGTACCTAGGACTGACCGCCTACACTATCCTCTGAAGAGATTGGATCACCTTATTATTGTACTGGACTTTCATCAGCCAATCTGGTGTCACCACGAGTTCTTGTAGTATCTTTATCAGACTTGGCCTCACATTACATCTCGTGACTTTGGTTATTCCAAATCAGGGTTCTAACATGCCTCGCTTCATAGCTACAACTTCTCGGAATAACTATTTCCCGAATACGTCTATCTATAGATATCCCGGGTTCCCTGTACCCTGCGGTATTTCACTTCCATTTTCGAATTTTCATTAATCTGCCATTAGGAGGAATTGAACCGGCAACTATCCAATTTGCAACCTGGGAGCGTAACTACTATGCTATTGATCTACAGGTAACAATGGCAATTTATTATCATTAAGTATTATTTCAGTTACAACAAAAGTATATATAGCCACATATACATTTTTGGTACCTAATTTAAATAGTTTGCCCAAAGCAGTAGTACTATGCTAAGAGTTCTACACTATCTGCCATATCTGCACTTCCACTATATAGAGTACCTATTTAAACTCTCTAATCATATTCTTAATTCTACTGTATAGAACTTAAAACCTGGGTATAACCTCATCATATATACCAGGATATTATGAATCTATATGATACTACTAGTTTAATAGCCAGACTTAGGACAGAACTGTATGTCCTTATTTATCCTTGAAGTAAACCTGCCAGAGTAATACATTTCTATATATATATTTATCTAGACTTCAGTAACTTATATCATAGCTTAATCCATACATCTGGAGTCAGGGCTAACTAATGAACTTTTACTATTATTTACTTTTACTCTTTTAAGATTCACAAATTCCTATACTATATTTTATCACTTTTCATATCTTACTCCTTTTGGTATCATTATTCTTTCAACTCAGTTAGCCCAGAAGGATTGGTTTGCCCAGATCTGAGTTTTCTAGACTCAGGTCTGAAGGTTTTTCGATTCTTGGTTCACAATTTTATAACATGTAATCTTTTCTTCCAAATAACCTGGCAGCCTAGTTGGTAGATTCTTTTTGTCTGTAAAATCTTTGTTATATAACTTCTCCAATTTTTGAAATCCAGTTAGATTTGTTTTATAGTACTAGGTAGCACCTAGTTAGAACAATCTGCTACTTCCTTAATCAGGGTTTGCCAAGCTGATTTCAGTTCTCTTAGGCTACTGTATATAGGTCTTTAATATATATTGATTCTGAATGACTTATTATAAGTTTGTACTACCTATACTAGTTTGCATTTCTTTGTGCAATAATACAAATATATTTATGTCTCCCAGTGCCAAATGGCATTGGTATGCCCAAGTTTACAAAGTACCGTAATACATACTACAGTATAACAAAATCCTAGCCCAATTTAGAATAAGCTATCACTGTAGCACAAGTAAATTATCCAAAACATCGCCAGTGAGATTCAAACTCATTACTATAGCTAACAAACTTGGAGTACAACAACTTCACTACTTCACTACATCACCACATCATGTGGATTTTAATATTTTTTATAATTTTATTAATAAAATTATAAAAATATTGTGATTTTTAAATCCTTGCTTAGTAAATCTTTTTTTAGCTTCTAAGTAAAGTTGTAGAGAAGTGTTTTGCGATCAAAATAGTAGTTAAACCATTAAAATCAACTCAGTATATCACAAGATATAAGTATTTTAGTTTTTACAACTATATGCTTTTTTCTTTATTTATATAAAAAAAAGAAAACATATAATCACAAAGACAAAAATACTTATATTTTGCAATCTACTAGACTAAATTTAATACTTTAACCACCATTTTGATTATAAGATACTTCTCTACAACTTTTATTAAAAAATGAAAAAAAGTTTTACTTAGTAAAGAAAAAGTTTAGTTGAAAAACTTCAAATTTAAAAACTTTACTATGTTTTGTTATTAAACTTTAAACATGTTTATGAGCTTTAAACTAAATCTAAACTGAACATGAACCTGACTTAAAAGTTCAATACTGAACTAAACTGAATATGAACCTTACTTAAAAGTTCAATATTGAACATAATTGAACTAAACCTGAACCTGAACTTAATCAAAGTTTAGTTCAGATTTATAGAAACACTATATATAATATTGAAGTATAAATTATAGATATTATAAAAATTGTAGTATTGTTAAATATAAATCAAAAAAGATATGATTTATATTTAGTAATAGTTAGGTATTTTTTAAGAATTTTGTTACAAGTAGATAGAGAAATAATAATATTTTGAATATAAAATTTAGTAATAGAAATAATAATAGTATTAATAATATAAAAAATTTGGTTATTAGTAATATTTTTAATATAGCAATTTTAGCTTACTGTAAAGCTTTATCTTGAATAAGTTTAATTTGCTAAGCAAGCTTATTATTAAGAGTAAACCAACAGTTTAAAAATTTGAAAGGTTGATAAGTTAGAATAGATAAAAAGTTAGAGTTAAAGAAAGATATTAATATA
Source organism: Dentiscutata erythropus (assembly GCA_910591965.1). Lineage (NCBI taxonomy): Eukaryota > Fungi > Glomeromycota > Glomeromycetes > Diversisporales > Gigasporaceae > Dentiscutata > Dentiscutata erythropus. The sequence continues at coordinate 3,715 of CAJVPY010002141.1, read as the reverse complement.
GATAGATATTTGAATATAAGAATAAATTTGAAAGAATTGACTTGTATATTAGCTATATTGTAGAAAGAAGTTGTAATATTAATGATTTATTCTTTGATTAGGTAATCTATATAGGCTAGAACTAATATGGAGATTTAGTAGTAATTAATAGATAGATAGATAAGGCTGGATTGCTAAAATATAAAAAGTATATAGTTTGTAAAGTGTAAAGAAATATAAGAAATAAATAAATTGTAATAAATTTTTTTAAAAAGAGTAATAATAGTTTCACTTTAGTTAGTACTATTTTTAAAGGAGTAAAAATTAGTAAAACCAAAATTGGTAATAACTTAGTTAGTTTAATTAATGATTTTCTAATCAACTGAAGAATAAATATAGTAAAACATGACTCAGTTTACTATATAAATCTAATATAGCTTGAATATGAAATTGCTCCAAGGTAAACTTTTTTTGTACTAAGTTAATTGATCTTGTCAATTAATTGAAAGTTGTAGAGCTCATCTTTGTGGGTTTAATAGTAGTTAAAGCATCAAAATCAGCCTGGTGGGTGCCAAGATATCATTAAAAAACATTTCTTTTACTATATAAACTTCTTGCAAACAATACTATTGTTTGACTATTGTTTGCAAAGAAGTTTATATAGTAAAAAAAATATTTTTTAAAGATACCTTGGCACCTACTAGGCCAATTTTGATGCTTTAACCGCTATTAAAACTGTAAAGATGAGCTTTACAACTTTTTTTTTAACCATTTGGCAATCTTGCCAACACTTTATTAGGTATTAATATTCAACTTATGGATAAAATACTATTTGATTAAAGTTATCTAAAGCCTATCTAAATTACAAGTGTTTGCTAGCCTGGTTGCTCTCTGTGAGTACCTATGTTCGATCTGCTATAGTAAATTTTTATCTCAATATTAAAGAAACCCTGCAAACAGATTTTTTAATATATTACTGAATAGTATTTATAGCCTATCAAGATTGCTATTTTTTCTAAACCTTCTTCCTCTAGCTTCGTGAGCAGAAGGATTTATAGTTTCCAACTAACTTATAAAAGACTAACGCTAAAGATAAATAGAACAATGCAAAAGGAGAAAAGAAAAAAAACTGCCTAAGCAACAAAAAAACAAACAAAAAGAAAAAATTAAACAAGAAGAAAAAGATAGAAAAAAAACAATATATGAAAACACTATTATAGCCCATACTAGATACAGTTGTAAAAATTATATACAAATTTAAAAATCTTGTATATCTTCATTGTAAAGCTTCATTTTATCATTAAGTCTCTTCTGGCTTTACTGTTCAGTCTGAGTTGGTTCGTTAACCAGAGCACCAATTGGTTCATCACATAGTATTGGTTCATCACATAGTGTAGATACATCATTGTCAAAACAATTCATATTTATGTTCTACTTCATCCGTCCAAAAATAGAAAGTATAAACAGTATTGATTTTTTAGAGAGGATAAGCTAGATTGCCTACTTTTTGTTAAAAATTTTGGTAAGGTTGGTGAGAAGCAGTAAAGGTGAAAAAAAAACTACTAGTTCTAAACTAAAAAAGTGTGTATACTTTTCTTGCAAAGTATATCAGTAACATGTTGACCAAGCAAATAGTAAGTACTTAAAGAACATTACAGAGTGAGTGATAAACTCTAAGCTTGTTAGCAAGTAGCATATGAGAACTATTTCTAAATGATAAATGCTCTCATTACAATAGTGAGTAATAAACTCTAAACCTGTTAGCAAGTAGCATATAAGAATTACCTCTAAATAACAGATGCTGTAGTTTCTCAACTTATTTTACTTATTACTTTTTCAACTAGTTATAATACATTTATTAAGAAAAGTTTTTTGAAAAAATTTGAAACAAATGATTGTCAGAAAGAGTTGTCAAGACATGGTCTAAATATAATAAAATTTTTATTAATATTTACTTTTTTAAATACTATATACAATTTAAAATCTAGTTGTCAATTTTTGCTACAAAGTTATAGAAAAGCAATTATGTGATTAGCTAATTTATATTAATCTAACAAATTCTACTAATAATAAATTGGCATTGCTATTATTATACCAAATTTGAAATATAATTTTATCAAAATAAAAAAAAGCTATAAGTCTTCTTTTAACTAACGATACTCCTATAATAATATTTATAGTTAATTGTATATTGAAAAGCAATATATTAGAATATAATTTTAAATATATATATTTAAAAACAGCCTAATAAACTGCCTTTAAATATCTAAATGCAAAATGAGATAGTTTAACAAAGATCTTAAAAACTCTAATATAATTTAAATATTATTAAAAAATTTTTTTGTATAAAAATTCATTAAACATTGATTTTTATATAAACAATTTTTTAAAATTTGTTTTATTTTATATATTTATTTGGCTAAAATTATATAAGCTTTATACAAACTTTGATATAACTCAAATAGTACTAAAAAAAAAATTATTGCTCTATTTTATATCTATTTGGCTAAAATTATACAAACTTTATACAAACTCAGATCTAAGTTACAGTATATTAGAGTTTTTTGAAGTTCTGTTTTGCCTAACAATAGTAAGTATAATAAATGCATTTTGAAAAATAATATACTAAAACTTAGATTTTAAATATACATACTTAAAAATAGTTTAACAAATAGCTTTCAAACATCTGAATACAGAACAGAATAGCCTAATAACAATAAAGATATACATAATTGCAAACTTTACTAAAAAATCAAAGATCTATAAAGATATAAAGAAAGATTAACTTTATTTTTTTTTGCTTTATACTATATTAAAGATCTCTTTATAATTTCAAATTTTTTTTTAAGATTCTAGTGATAGTTTCTTAATAACAACTTAATTAAACTCAGTAAATTTTTTTCTATTTTAATTCTATATATTTGTAGAATTAAAATAAAAAAATTTTATTGAATTTGGATAGATACAGTAGTTGTTGAGAAATCATCACTAAAAATGGTCGAATATCTTGGGAAAAATTAAAAAACCAGGTAAATTTTTTTTTTTTAAATGTAGATTCTCAACAACCATTGATTCAAATTCAGTGAAATTTTTTTTATTTTAATTCTATGGGTTTATAGAATTAAAAGAATTTTATCAAGGTTGGATAGGTAGTTATTGAAAAAGCACAGCTTCTTTTTTATACAGTAGGTGCCTAAACTTTGAACGAAGATTACTTGGCAATAACCTGATCAAATTCGATCAAATTTTTTTTCTGTAAGTTAATAAAAATAAAATAAAATAAAATAAAAATTGATCGAATTTGATCAGGTTATTATCGAGTAATCTTCGCTCAAAGTTTAGACACCTATATTTTTCTAAAGCTTTTAGTGAAGCTTTTTCAATAACCACCTATCCAATCTTGATAAATTTTTTTTATTTTAATTCTATAAACCCATAGAATTAAAAAAAAAAAATTTCATCGAATTTGAATCAATGGTAAAGTAAAAAAAAATTTACCAGATTTTTAAAATTTTTTCCAATGTTCGACCATTTTTTAACCTTTTAGTGAAGATTTCTCAACAACCATCTATCCAAATTCAATAGAATTGAAATCGTAAAAAGATCTTCAATATTTTGACTATTTGATTGTAGGGATGTTAAGTGGTGCGTCTGGTCCGAGTCCCTAAAAAGTCCGGTCCAGAAACTAGTTGAAAACTAGTTCACCCCCTTGTCAAAAACAAGTCCTATAGTAGTC
>CAJVPY010002140.1:0-16977 GCA_910591965.1 Dentiscutata erythropus | reverse complement strand
TCTACACTGTAACAGAACCGGTTTTTAAATAACTTTTAATAAAATTTTGGATTAATTTTTATTAATAATTAACATAGATTATTAAAAAAACCGGTTCTGTTACAGTGTAGAGCTAGTCTAGAACTACAGTTTTAAAAAAAATATAGTACAATTTTGTCTGTTAGTTGTGTAGAAAAATGTACCTAAATTAGTACAAATTTATATATAAATTTATAAATTAAATAACTTTTTAAAAAATCCGAACTTAATGATCCTAACTATGTTTTGATTAATTAGTTTATTGAACACCTTAACGGCGCAGGTATAGAATCTTGGGCATGGGCATAAGTATAGGCATAAAAATTTAGCATGGGCATAAATATAGAATAGACACAAAATTTAACCAAGCACTTTTATATAAATAAAAAACACTAGGTACTATTAGCATTTTAGTGTCTGGCCTGTACCTATTATATAGTATATTTAGTATTTTTGTTCTTATAAATAAAGATATAGTATAAGGTACTAGTTTTTTTTTTTTTTTAAAGTTAAGGAGACCTCTTTGGCCTGAAAGCTTTTATTAGGATTTGAAATGGTGTTTTATACACAATTACAACAATGGTATATCAAGCCACACGTGCACCTTTTGAGTACCTAATTTAAGTAGTCCGCCCAAAGGTTCTACACTATCTGCCGTACCTGCACCCCAACTAGGGGAGTATCTATTTAAACTATCTGGTTCTAACTACCTCCATCAGCCCTCTAACCCGAAGGGTTTTCTCACTAAACTAAGTAGATATTGGTATCACCTCATATTAGCTTTTGCACCCTGCCTTAGAACTTATTAACCTATATAGGCCTAGTCTATCACCCAAATTTCTTTATTAATATTCAATGTATGTTATATTTATTATATTATATATTATCACTAATTAATCTTTTCAATCTTGGCACTGAGGCTTTAGCCCCTAATACCAGTATCTTCTCTAGTACTAGGAGGCATTTGACCCTGTACTAAACTTGCTGAAGCGGTATATATTCCACATATATATTTATTTAGACTTTCAGTAACTGATGGCATGACTTAACTCATGTACTTGGGGTTAGGGCTAATTATTGAACTTCTGTTTGTTACTTACTAATACCTTGTAGGTTTGATATTTGGACCTCAGTACTATATTCTAACTTCCACCCTTCCACAATCCTTACTGGTCCCTTTTATATTGCTACCAAGCCATTCTTCTAGAAGGTTTGAACTTGATCCAGCTTTAAGTGTCTTTAGTTTGTCTTCTCTTGGCACATACTTCCATAGCATATATTCTTTTCCTCTGGCTAGTACTCCCTAGCTGTTTTTAGCCTATGTTTTTTAGAAGGGCATAGCTCCCAACTTTTCAACTCCTAATCCAAAGCCAGGAAGGGTAGAGCCCCAACCCACTGGTTTCCCAGACTGGTAACCCTGTTGGTAATCGCCAAGTTAACCTGTCTTGTACTAGACCAGCAACAGTTGGTGGTAAATCTTCCACTAAAGGACCTTTGTTGCTCAAGTTTGCTGATCTCAGTACTTGCTTCCAGATTTGGTCTTTTTATAGCACTGTCAAAAGTTTTTACTTTTCCTATTCGGAACTTGCCAAGCCAATTTTGGATCTTCTTGTTCCTTGGTATTACTAGATAAATAGAAACCATTCAAAGTTGAAAAGACCAAATATTTAAAATTGTTTGTTTTTGCAATAAAACCTTCAAATTTAATAGAAATTGGCTTTTTTTTTCTTTTATACATTACAGCTGATCTAACCAATAAGCATCAGATGATAAATTTGACTATGTGTTAGTTTGTTTTTTACACCTGATCTAGCCAATAAATATTAGTTTTGATTGTTTTTTTTTAAATCTTTTACATTACACCTGATCTCGCCAATCAGGTTTCAGAATTTGTTAACACACAGACTTCGGTAGTGTCCTTCGGACAACTAACACACCAGAAACTTATCATAAGTTTGCACTGCCCATACTAGTTTGCATTTCTTTGTATAACCCAGATATTACACAAATGCCCCAGTGTTTCTAATGTAGAACACAGAGTGCCCTAGTGCATTGGTATAACCCAAGATTACAAGTTACTATAACAAGTTATAGTTTTAACTAAACCCTAACTTAATGAAGATCTATTTACTATAATACAGATATTTTATTTAAAACATTACTAAAGGGATTCAAACTTGGTACCATAGTCAAGCTAGCTTGAGGTGCAACAACTCTACTACTTTACTAAGTCACTACACCTTTAAATTATTATATAATTAATATGTAATCAAAGTATATTTATTATATACTATTTTAAATATATTTAGTAAAAATATAGGTTTTTGTAAAGAATTATAATTACATTGTTCATGCAATTACTATTTTAAACTTTTAATTAATTCATAATTATGCTATTTATGCAAATCACAAATCCTGATCCAATCACAATATTCGATCAACATGTACTCAATCAATAGTTACATGGGTACCACTATCTAACCCTGGTGCCACAAGTACATGAGTATTAACAAACACTATGACATATAAGCTTAATCCAAGTACTTTGTTTTGAAGTTACAACAACAATTCACTAGCACCATAATCCAATTTCATACTATCTGAATTATTAAACTAATACCAATGCATTGTTCAAACACATATACAGTATATACAAACACTAAAAAATTTTTTTTAATATTTGTATTGCCTTTTCATATTTACATCTTACAACAACCTTAAATCCATTCACCCAAGCTTTTTCATATCAAAACAACTCCCAAATATTGCATGTTCCAATCTATTGCAACTAATTATGTGGTCTAGGTAGAGTCATTTATAGAATCTGACATCATTCAGTTTCATCTGTCCTTGGTTTGTTACCCGATTCTTGACTCTATTAGTGTGATCTTTCAACTATTTATTTCTAATATTTATAGCATTCTATCCCACACCTTTTATACTACAGCTATATTTAATATAACAATTCATTACCACTATATTTACTTATTGTTTTTCTATATTTCATTATGTCATCTCTTTTAAATTCAATAGCACATCTGCTAGAATTGAATTTAATTTCATCAGCCATATCCATTCTTTCATCAGACTCCAAGTCTTGCTTAAATAACTTTTTGTTATCCTCACTGGGATTTACTTTATTTTGAGAACACTACCCAAGTTCAGTTAACTCTTTCAAGTTGTCATTATCTGCAAACTTTTGGTAATACCCAACTGTCTTATGTTTTTCTATTTTATTTTCAATTCCATTTGCATAACAGCAACTAATACCACATATATTATCACCACTGTTTATTTTTCCAATATAACTTGTATTAGCAAATTGCTAATAATAATTGAATGCTTTATACTCAAATATTTCAACACCAATTTCCTTACAATAGCAACTACCAGGCTTATACATATTTTCATCATTTTATATCTCTGCAGGCTTTTGATAACAAATAAACACTATATGTTCAATCTTTTTGGCATCAACTCCAATATAATTCAGCTTATTTGATTCAACCCTTTATCGATATACTTCACAGGTATAGCTTTGTTTTCTATTTGCATCTTTTTATCCTGAAGTGTCTTACTAATAATTACACTATTTAAACCCTTTTTAATTCAACTTCTATTTTTATTACTATTGACTTTGAAATTAGTGATTCTTATAAACTGTACCTCCATAACTTTCTTTTAATATTTATACTTTGCTTGGTTTCGGCAAAAGCAAGCTAAATGTCCTTGATATCAACAAACATAACACAACCGAGATATGACCATTTATTTCTTGTTTTTTGTTTTTCCAGACTCTTCACCAATTCAACAACTAATCCTATTATATTTTTAACTAATAGCACCAACCAATTTTTGCCTTCCATCTTTTTGGTTTATCACTCAAATAATTTAAACCATGTAGCTTCAACAAGAGTATTGCTTTCTACTCAGGTCCTTTATATAACAAAGTTTCTTAGCACTGCCATGTATTTATGGGTCTTTAATTATAATCTTCATTCACTTGGCTAATTATGCTATCATACCATATACTATTACCGATTATGTATTTACACAGTTAACAGTTTATTCACTAAGAAGATATCACAAGAACAAAATTTTATTTACTAAGCAAAATGTTCTAATTTGGCTATCAATCTCTAATAATTACTATATTGTTTATACAATTACTATTATTATTAATTGCTAATTATTATTATATTGTTTATACAATTACTATTTTAGACTTTTAATTAATTTGTAATTATGCTATTCATGCAAATTGCAAATACCAATTTGATCAAAATATTTAATCAACATGTACCCAATCAATAGTCACATACAGTGTTCGAATTAGTGTTTTCAAAGTTCTTATGAGAACACTATTATAAATTTGTACACAGTATAAATTTTTTACTATTCACTATCAAAAGTTTTTTAAAAACAATAAAATAATAATAGTGTTCTCATAAGTATATAAAAAATATTTTTTAATAAAGCCACACAAACTTATACTATTGGTTCTCATAACCTAGCTGAGTCAAATTCAACAAAAGTTTGAAAAAAGTTTTACTATATTTATTATCCAGGTGAACTTTTTTAAATTTTTGTAAAAAAATTTTATATATTTTTTATATATAAAATTTTTTGAAAATAAAATTAAAAGCCAGGTCGCTGGGTCACAAAAAGTTACTTGGTGATATGAAAACCAATAGTATAAGTTTGTATGGCCTAAGTTTTAAAACTTTAAGCAAGAATAACAAAAAAAAATTTTATTTAAATTTGGTTAAAGTTTTGTTAAGTTATTCTTGTTTAAAGATATAAAAAATTTTTATTATAAAAAGTTTGCTTGATTTTTATTGACTCATCCCATATAATAAACAGCTATATAACATTGGTATACCAGGTCAGAAACTGATAAATATATTGTATTTAAGGTAAATTAATAAATAGTTATCTATTATTTTTGAATTGTTTTTTAATACTAATACAACTATAGTGAACTATAGTGATAGTATATATTTTCTAATTTATTGTATTTTTTTTTTGTGAACATAAAATCGTACCTTGAGAACACCTATATCTATTGTACTATTCTCATAAGAACAGTATTTGGATCTAAAATTTCAAACACTGGTTATATGAGTACTGCTATTCAACTCTGGCTTTATAAGTATATAGAGTATTAACAAACACCATGACAACTAGTAAAAATGAAATTAGTTCAAATATGAATTCAGAAATTGAGTAACTCCAATAAAAGCCTGTAAGTAAAGTTTTTATACATTTAATCAATTTAACTTTAACCATGCAGTTTAATTTTTAATAGTCTATTTATATTAAAAAGAGCAATTAAAATAAATTTTGTTAATAAATTTATTAATACAAATTGCTAACCAATAAACTAATAATTTAATTTGAATATATAACTATAATTAATTAAGTATATTATATGTTGATTCAAAACTACAAGCAAGGATGAAGTTATCTGCACAGTAGTATTGCTAGTTATATATTATTATTAATTAATGTTATATTTATATTTGTTAGATAAAACCTTTTTCATATAATAATGAAAGACAAAACCCCAATTCTTTTGACAAAAGACGAAGCCTGTTTTTAGCAAAGCTAAGCTCTTTTCAATTTAGTTGGATCAATAATTTGCATAATTTTTTTTGAGTTAGTGAGTTTGTAAATATATAGGTACAATATAAATAGCCACTTTATACTTGTTCTATTTTTTGAAGTTTATATATTAATAAGATAGCTATGCAATATCATTGTGCAAAACCAGAAATAGAAAACACAATTTTAAATTTAATATTAGTATTAGAAAATTTGAAAAAAGCCAGAATTAGATAAATTTAAAGTATTTTAATAACTTATTAGTATAGTGAAACCTTTATAAATACACACTCTTGGGACTAAACTTTAACAATATATATTTAGAGAATAATAAAAAAAGTATATTTACTGTATAGAGTCATGCATATATTTGGGCCAGATATTGAGTATGCATTTATAGAGAGTATATTTATAAAGGTTTACTGTATAAGCTTTATAGTTAGAAGCTGTAAAATCTATTTGTAGTCACTTTTTATAGTTAAATTTAGTATATATCATATTAGTTAGAATAATATAACAAAACATATCTTTAATACTAACAACAATCAGAGACCTATGAGATCTGTAATATAATTAAGCAAATTATGTTTTGATATTATCAAATTTTTATCTATTTGTATTATTTACTATATTTCTTGTAGTATTATTTTTGACATTTATATAGTCTTTTAAGACCTGCTTCTCTTTATTATTATTTATTTTAATATTTGACTTAATTTTTTTTAGAGGTCTTCTTCTATGTTTAACAATAGCTAGATTATTAATAACCAAGTAATTTCCTATTTTTTGATTGTTTATATTAATAACCAAGTGATTTTCTATTTTTTAATAGTTTATTTTTTTTGAGCATCATAAAAAAAGTTTTTAATATAGTTAGCAATTCACTTTTTTTTTTTTTTGATTTTAATTTCTTTCCACTATTCTAAAGGTTCTAGATATTTTAGAATCTCTCTCACTTTTTCTAAGACCAGAGTTATCATTTTAGCAGAGTTCAATAGCAGGCATATGGTCTCTGAAATGTCACTGTATCTCTGAGGTAACTCATGCCCCATTAAGTCTGTTATATAACATCTCGGGTTTCTGGTCCCACAGTGTAAAACCTACATTTTCTAGGTCTGTAGTTCTCTAATTTTACATGACCCACAGGCCAGATCACAACTTTTTTACGTATAAGCAGGATTACTTAATATTTATATTATTTGTTGATGGATTTACCTTATCTGGTTATCTTCAACTCGTGGCTATGCTGATAAACTGCAATATTACATATGAATCTTGTTTTTCTTAAGCAGAAAATCTTCTAAAGATCTTTTTTAGTCATGGTCCTAGCAGAGACTTGTTCCCAGTTGAATTTAAACTTATGACCTTGTGACTGTGATCTGGAAGTGCTAACCACTATGCTCTAAACCCACAGGTTCCACAATTCACTTTGCAAATTGGCAATTAATAACTTTCTTTAATAAGCCAAATAACTCTGCATACACAGCTTTGTTTGACTTTGCAAGTGGTTGAGAAGGACCAGATAAATTGACTTGAACTAAAAAAAAGTGCTGGAAATTAATGCTTTTCTGGAATGATATATCACATTCTAACTGTAGGGTACTACATACTGCAATAAAAAGATATTGTTGTAATAAGTTATTCAGTAAGATATTAGGATTCAAATACCATTGATTAGAAATTAACTTATTTGAAAAGTGGCATGCTGAGGATATATACCAATATAGAAAAAATATCAGCATATTAATTCTTTATTAATTAATAAAAAACAAGTGTATAAATATATACTCTTATTAAGTTATACTACATAATAGCCTATTCCTTGGGTTCTAGTAGTATATATATTTCAGACTTCAAGAATTGAATCATGATATATATTTATCTAAAAAGAATTTGCCATGAATCTTGTTCTTGTTCTCTAGCTCCACTTATCTTTGTATTATCTGCTTCCATATTGATTAATTGTTGCTATTCAATAACTCTAATAACATTATAGTATACAGACTAGTTCATCTATAATTTTTATTTTTCAAGAATTACAGATATTAAAAAATCTTTAATAATAGTATCAATTTTGCCAAATAATCTCAAATTTAATATGGTATTCCAATTATTGGAAGACTATTTTGCTCTATATCAAATCTTTCAAGATGCTTGTTATACTAATTAATAAGTTATATAGCAATGAAAAACGATTATCTTTATTATGTATATGTCTATTAATCAATTTGATCTTTTGTATACTCTGTATGCTAGCTATAAAACATTTATGCACCCAAGATATTGCTTATGATTTTTTACAGACATAAATTGTATTAGATAAATATTTTGTTGCCACAGAACATTGATTAAGTAATTAATTACATCAAAGTTCAAATTAGCATTTACATAATAAATTTTAATATATATAAAATTTGTAATGAAATTCTTCAAACTGACTATCCAATTTTCCTTTAAGATTCTTTTAAATATTTAAATTAATATAAAAAGTATATAATAAATAGAGTATCAGAATAAATATCCTTGATAAAATATATTATAGAAAAATCCGAGTCTGTAAATATAACCGCAGATAAAATATCTATTTTTATAAGAATAATACCAAAATCTACTGCTATATATCCAGTATTTCAAGAGTACATGCTACTTTTCTACTTCTATAATTGTTATCAATTATAGCTACAACATAAAGTATTATCCAAAACTGATTAGTATTATAAGTAGTATCTATAATTACAATATTATTATATTTTCTATATAGTTCTCTTTGTACAGAAGACATCCAAAAAAGTAATACTAATTTTCTTAAAACTGGCTCTAATTAAATTTTTACTACCCAAATGGATCCAAATCTTTCCATTCTAGTAATAACTGTAATATTTTTGAAGCATCTGTATCTCCTGGATTACTTGTCTGATGAGCTTGATAAACTGCATTATACAAGTTCTATTTATGACTAGATTGATTCAAGTAGTCATGTTTAAGCAATAAATATATGAATCCAGAGTCTATTCACTCTTGAACAACATACTTTTCTATATCTGCTAATATATTTGGTATTAGCTTTCAAAATTGTGAAACTATATTACATATTATTAGAGTAAATAGGTGATTGTGTTTATTATTAACTGTGTTGATTTTTATTATATTAGTTGTTTTGGACAAGTGACATTGATTCTTTAGAGGCACTTGATTCATTGAGAACAAGTATTGTGACATTTGGTTAGATCTAATGTAACTTGTAAAATATTTAAACCAGATTTGGCATATTCATATATGGCCCTTTGCATTACTCTTTCAATTATTTTACTCGATCTAACTTTATAATTAAATCTTTTTTCTAATTCAAAATCATATATCCAAGCCTTAAATTCTTTCCATATATAAAAACAAGTCTAGCAATTAATTTCAAAGAATCTGTTAAGTTATTTGAGTACCACAGTTAGCCATCTATAAAGAATTTATTATGATAGATTTTTTATAGATGACTAACTGATGATACTCATTTGATTCATTTAATTCACTATCATTTGAATTATTATTATGAAGCTATTAATATACTACAAAAAAGTTTTTGATTAGATAATAATATATAGAAAATAAAAATGCAAATAAAACAAAACAACTAAAATCATCTGAACCTCTAATAAAGTTGGAACATTTAAAATCGAAACATTTTGAATGTTTTTATAGTTATATTTATTTATATAAGATTTATTAGGCTATTAAGATATACAAAAACCTTTAATTAGAGATATTTACAAGCATGATAGAATGAAACTAGATCAATAAAATGAATCTTTGATAAAATAAAAGTATATAAAGCATAAGCATTTTTCTTGTTAAATTCAACTATATTAAATTCACAAAGCTACTGAGGCATTACAAAAAAACAAAAAAAACTGATTAGACAACATACAAAAAGACAAAAATAAGGATAAAATGAAACTATAAGGACAATTACATAAACATTTGCTGAAGTAGACGTATATGGGATTGAAGTATAAGAATTATCTTGGTTGAAGTCATCTATATTGGGTTCATAAAACTATTAATTGCTATAAAAAAAGAAAAAAAAGAAAGAAAGATTAGATAATATTTAAGATCAAAATATAAATAAATAAAACTAAAACAACTACATGATTCTCTAATGAAATAGAAACATATAGAATTGAAGTGTAAGTATTTTTGTAGTCAAATTCATTCACATTAGATTCATGAAGCTGTTGAGATACTACAAGAAAAAAAAGAAGCCTGATTAGACCACATGCAAAGAAACAAAATGTGAATAGAATGAACTAATAAAAGAATAATCACTTGGACATCCAATGAAATAGAATCATATAGAATTGTATTATCTTGATCGAATTCATTTGTATTAAGTCTATCAAACTATTAAAATACCATAAAAAGGAGAAAAGAAAAGTAGCTTTAATTAGACAACATTCAAAGAGATAGAAATATAGTAAAATAAAATCAGATTCACCACGTGCATTCGAAAAATTTTTTTAGTGCTGTTCTGTGCAGATTTGCAAAAAAATTAAATAATATATTAAATGAGAATCTGTGCAAAACTTCAGACTCACCAGCTATAGCTATAGAAATTAAATACAGGTCTGTGCAAAATTTCAAAATATTGGAAATTTTGCAGTTTTTTTGTAAAAAATTCTGCAAAAATCTGCATTTTTGCAGGTTTTTGCAGATTTGCACTTATTTAATTCTCCCGATGTGATCCCCTGATAAAGTAGAAGCATATAAAATTGAAGCGTAAGCATTTTCTTGGTCAAATTCATCTACATTAGATTCATAAATCTATTGAGATACAAAAAAAAGGCTGAATTAGATAATATTTAAAGAGAGAAAGAAATGCAAATAAAATGAAATTAGAACAACCACATGATCCTCCGATGAAGTAGAAGTGTATGGAATTGAAGTGTAAACATTTTCTTGGTCAAATTCTTCCATATTGGATTCATAAAGCTTCTGAAATGCCATAAAAAAAAAAGTCATATTGATGAAATGAAGACATGGATATGACAATACTAGACTCTATGCGAACCTCTAATGAAATAGAGGCATTTGGGATTGATATGTGTGTTTCTTCTTGATCGGGCTCATTTGTATTAGGTTCATATAACTATAAAGTTGCGGAAAAAAGTCTCAATTAAACTACATATAGCTAAATAAAGTGGAAAAAACGAAACAACAAGAAAATAGTCACGTGAGACCAGAGGTCGAAACGCTTGCATATTGAGTATTGATATCAAAAGAAAAGTTTACATGACGGGGCTTGTTCATATTGACACTAGTTTATTGGGCACAAAATTCTTATCAAACGTGCATAAAAAAGCAAGAACGAAAGAGAGAAATAAAGATGTTAATAAACGATGATTTTTATTTTGATTAACTGCATAATAATCAAAATGCTTGTACTACATTATAGATCCGGGTTTATACCCTAGGGTAAATTAATCAAATTTCTTTTTTTATAAAATGTCTCACTGGACACTGGACATGTACTGGACATTACAACGGACAAATTGGAAATGTTCAGTATCCGGTGAAAAAGCACTGGGTATATAGCTTGCCCAGCCCTGGTGAGGGGGACAGGAAATTTTTTGGTTATGCCTTGAACTAAAGGCATGCCTCTTCATACCCGGTATACCCCTATAAATATATATATATATCAATATTATTTTTAATATTATAATATTAATCAATAAAAGGCATCTTCACTTAATAAGTGTTTTTTAAATACCAAATAAAAGGGCATGCCTTTTAGCTTAAAGGCATGCCCTTTAGCTTAAAGACATGCCCAGATGCATGCACAAGGAGGGCATGCCCAAGAACCCTGTGCCCCTCACCCTAACTGTAAATCACACCCTCAAACTATTAATCTTAAGAAGTAGCCTATTCGATAATTCTTTATAAAAAAAATATTGGTACTCTGCCATACTGTGTGATTACATAAAGAATGATTTCATTGACATTTGAAAATCGATAAAGACATTTAATGAGTTAATAAAAACAGAAATAAAAGGTGCTCGAAATTCCTGTTGTACTGATCTGTCTACTAAAATAATCAGAAGTTTTTTTCGTATAATATAACCTGCTAGTATGCATTTCTTGTGAATGTATTTGTTTAATCAGCTCTGATTTAATTTTATTAACTTCCAAAAATTGGTTCTTGATTTCATTATTATTTTCTTTATTCATTTCATCTAACCAATGAATAACTATATCAATAATTTCAGTTGCAGTAGGTCGTTTATCAAGATCTTCATCCATACACCTCATAGCTAATTCAGTATAGCAATAAGGTCCTAAACATTTAGGTCTTGATCCACCGACTATTCTTGATGCAAGATAATCATCAAATGGAATTCCATTAAATGCTCTTTGTCCGGTCGAAATTTCTGTCATGATAACTCCAAGACTATAAATATCCGACGCTTGAGTGTACGGGTGACCAATCAAAATCTCAGGTGCTATATATGGCAAAACTCCACAAATTTTTCCTTCTCTTACTTTTCTAGAAAGTCCAAGATCTGTTATATATGCATTATGCAAAGCATGATATTGCAAAATGTTTCCACTGTGTAAGTCTCTATGAACAAGTTCTTGCAAATGAATTGACTCAAGATCTAAAGCTATACAATGCAAGATATTCAACTTATCTTTCCATTCCAATTGTGATACTTGTACAAGATTTTGTCGCAATGAGCCTTCTGTTGCAAATTCTAAAACAATTATATAATCACCATAATTATTTCTTGAAACTCCATGACATTCCAAGAATAAAGGGTTATTGTAACCAATTTCACCGTAATTTTTTAATTCCTGAATAAATTCTTGCTCATTTTCATTTGAATTACGAATCACTTTAAGTGCAACATATCTCCACACAATATTAACTCTATCAAACCAACATGCGAAATACACAGTTGCGAATCCTCCTTTTCCCTCTTCTTCGATATTTCTGAATTCATTATAATCAATCCAAGACAATTTATATCTTTCATCATCTAATATTCTCCTAAGTTCAGAACTAACATTATCTGGTGATTTATCAGTTTTCAAAAGACTTCTTTTATACTTTTTAATCCAATAATTCGCACTTTTGATATCTTTGTTTGTACCAACACTATTTCGATAATATCGAGCAAGACAACGCATTGCTCCTTTATTACCCATGTTAGCAGATTTTTTATAGCATTCAAATGCTTTATTAAAATCCTGATCAACTCCGATTCCATGAGAATAACAATAGCCGGTAGTACATATTCCTATATCACAATCCATATCAGCTGATCTTTGACAATATTGAAATGCTTTCTGCCAATTTTTTTCTACTCCAATTCCAAAATAATGACAATTTCCAACATCGTTCATCGCAGTTGGATTTCCTAACTCAGCTGCTATTATATAATACACAAAAGCCTTCTTTTCATCTTTATTAACACCAATACCGTATTCATAATTATAACCAAGTTGACGAATTTGTTTGGAATCTTCTTTTTTAAAGTAAAAAAGACTCATATACCAAATAAAATATAGTTTAATTATCTGGAGCATAGTGGAGAATACCGTAAAAGCTCATATACAAGATCCCCTAAAATAGTAGACCCACCATAAATTAGATCTGGATGCGAACCACAAAATCTTTGTGAATTAAATGCTGTTTTTTTCAAATAGTTAGAATGTCTATTATAAATATGAAGTGTGTATGAACTTTAAATCTTTTCTTTTCATGATATAACCTCTGGGTGAGTACTAGACCCGGGTCTACTAAAGGGTTTAAAATTTGGTGAAATGAAATAGACCCGGATCTTGTATATGAACTTTTACGGTACTTAATATTTAGTCAAAGTAATACAAAAGTTACATCAATAGCCAGTGTTGGCATTTGGACTAATTAAAATAATATGGACAAAATATGAACATATTCATTTTTCAATTGGACATATACATTTGGACTATGTCCAAATTTCCAATGCCAACACTGTCAATAGCTATGTTTTTAAGTTTATTTGCTATCTTATGTTGTCATATCGAATGAGTAAATTTAAAAATTGTTCTTCTGTGTGCTTATATTTACTGTGCTGCTCACTTCACCGACAATTATTTCACCGAAGGTTCACTTAGCCGACATCACATAGAGTTAGGATTAGAGTTTTATTAGTTGCATGTATATATTTTTAGTAAATTGGCACTCGGTGTGATGTCGGCTAAGTGAGCTGTCGGTGAAATGATTGTCGGTGAAGTAAAGCGGATCCTATATTTAGCTTATATTTGGTGCAACAAAAACTGAACTTTTAACCATTTGATCCGGATGATTATTAGTGTTTATACAATGTGATACAATATTATATTTATTATATTTTTGATGCTTCTCAACCAAAATAATTACTGTTTAATCAGTGTTCTCAAATGACTAGGTCATTTGATTTTTGAAATTAAGTGACTTAAATGACTAAATTCTCATAAGTCATTTAGTCACATTATTTCAAATTAAGCAAATGACTAAAATCAAATGACTATAAATGATCTAAAATGACTTACGTCATTTGTTCATTTTTGACCTTTAATTAGTATTATAAATTTAAATATCATAATTATATTTGAACTTTTATAATGTGTAAATTTTATAACGTGTACTTGTAAATAATGGGAAAATCACCCCATAACTATCGTCCTTATTTTCACTTATCTAAAAAAATTGCTGCTATTTGTAAATATTGTATAACGCATATAACATTGTACATTGTTATCGAAATAAATAAGAATTAAAAAGGATAAATACAAGACATTTAAAGCTACTAAGATTGGAAATCCTAAAATAATAAATAAACAATGAAATAAAAGTTGAAAAAAAAGTCGTTCTTATTTGCAATATAATTTTAATGACTTTTTTTAAACAATTACAAGTTTGGATTAATAAAAATTTTTTAAACTTAAAACACAATAAGTAATAATAATTGACAAAAGAATGCTATTAATAGTCGGAGCATAGACCAAAGTTTTTTAATTTTCATATTTCAAATGACTAAATTCGGGTCATTTTTTCTAAATGACTGATAAATGACTATCTCAAATCATTTGAGAACACTGGTTTTAATGCATCTGTATAAACATTACATTATTAAGATCATATCAAAAACGTAATTTGGAACTTTTGACTGTTGTGAGAGGCTCCCGTATTTTATCTTTTATTTCTATTTTTATTTCTATTTATATGGTTCTATATATGTAAACTCAACATAATTAGAAACTAGACTAGTTACCCAAGATAGCAATAAACAGAAATTTATACCTGTTTAGGCGGGTTCAAAGGTTAAGAAAATCTGATAAATCAGATTTATCAGATTTTCGAGACCTTCCTGACCTTCCGGACCCAAGAAACTTGTTAGAACTAGTCAACTTTGTAGCTTAGTTGCTTGAGCCGTAGCAATGTAAAAAGCTATAAAAGGCAATGTCTTTTCATGAGCATAGTAGAAGTTTATTTTGATTGGTTGTTAAAATACCCAGAAAAAATGCAGATCATCTCCGGATAAAGTATCGGCTATGCCCTGGATAAAATTTTATTACTTACAAAGCTTTTCAGAAGATTAGTCAATACTTTCTAAAGGCATGTATTATGGTCATAAAAACATTAATTCATAATTATTCATATTTTACAATGTATACAATATTATTTAATTCACAATAAGTATACTATTTATTTTACAACAAATACTCTTAAGTTTTGCGACATACATGAACATTTCTAAACACTGCTACTATAAAACGTGTATTTATAAACCACTCATAACCTAAATATAATAAAAAAGTAGAGTTAGAATATTAGTTTCAAATATGTAGTACTTTTTATAGAAAACAAAATAGAACTGCAAAATCTTGCAACTTTCACTTACTAATTGTTTAGGTCACCAAACCACTTTCTGATCTTTCAAAACCTTCACCTCTCATTTAGTTTTTCAATCATTTGTATCCTATTGCATCAGTTGTTAAAAAACAATAGACTTAAAGGTAAAAAATAATATATTAAATCATTGTAATATTTACATATTATGGAAAAAAATTTTATATGTTGTGACTATCTTTACTTATTAAAAGTACTTTAAAAATTACAATTGACAATATAAAAAAAGGAACTTCACCTCAACCAATCAAAATGAACTTCCACCATGCTCTTTTTGCACAAATGAAGATAACTCTTTTGAGTCCTAAAAAACTTTAAAAACTTTGAAGTCCTAATAGTAGAAGTTGTTTCTTAATAAACACTATACCTTGATACCAAATTTACTCTTAAATAAATTGCTTATTTTCCCTACCTGAAATTGTTATTATTAGTAAAGTCTTGAATTAAAAGAAAGAAAAAATTATAATATATATATTACTTCTCTTATATAGTAGAATTTGTTAATAAATTCCATGATCTCATTATTATCAGCATTAATCGAACATTTAACTAATAGATGATTAGCAATTTCCTGTGATATAAGAATTTTGTAACATAATTAATATATTAACAATTTGATCACTGCTGATATACTTTCTTGTAATGTAGAAATTAATAATGATAGTAATATTGCTAATTGAAGAACTACTAAACACTGTAGTTATTAAAGTGATATCATACATGATCTAAAAGACACAGTATACTGAGATCAAAGAATATAGAGTATTAGTATTGAATCTTCTGATAATAAAATAATATAAAAAGTATAAGTCAATAAGCCTTATTTTAACCTGGTAGTAACTAAAGAAGATAGAAAATATTGTTTCTAGAGAAGAAAGCAGTCAGCAAAATTATTTAGTAAAAGTGGAAAATAATTTGAATAGTGTAATAATGTTTGCACATTGTAATAGAGCGAGTAAACCAAAAGAATGAAAGCAAAAGTATAGAAGTAAACGAAATTAACAAAAACGACTCCAAAAGACCTTAGAACTCAGACTAAGTCTTTTATGTCTCTATTTGAAGCCTTCTACTTCAAGGTTATAGAAGTCTTAAAGTTACTTTTTGGAGTCTTAAAGTAGTAGATTATATAGTTTAAGTGTTTTAGATTAGTTGTTAGTTTAGTTTTAGATTTAAAGTAGTTAGTTATATTTTTTCACTATCTGATTATTATTAATACTATAAATTACAGAATCATATCCAGAAGTATATAAAAGATAATACAGAATTGACTCTATAAATATATTAATCTTTTATTATAAATAGGTTTTTAGCTATACTGTATTCACTATATATCTTTTTTTTTTTTTAATGTTAAATGTGAGACCATGCTCTTATCTTTATTAAACTTAATGAAAACTTTTTACATAATTGGAAAAGGTTTTATATTTTAAGTC
>CAJVPY010002139.1:0-16979 GCA_910591965.1 Dentiscutata erythropus | reverse complement strand
TATATTTATAATTTTATATAATGTGATTATATAGAAATACTTTTATATAGTCACACCTCTATACTATCACCAGATAGATACGTGCCCAACTGTGTGATTATAGAGGAGGACAACTGTAAAAATAAAAAAAAATATAAAATTTCATATAACCTATGGTAGAAATAGGTATTTACTATTTTTATTAATAAAATTATAAAAGTTTTTGCATTACATAAAGATTTACTAATAGATTATATATTTAAGCTCTAAGTAATCTTATTCAGCATTAAAATTTATATCATTCCAATACAAATTTCTTTAAAATTAGTAAATTTTTATCAAAATACAAATTTATACATCTTTACTTTACAAATTAAGAAAAGTAAAATATATATATATATTGTAATAATATATTTTTTGGTGCTGAACAAGTTTATTTAGAACGTAAAAGCTTATTTTATTAGTAAAAATTTGGTTTATAATAAATTTTCTAAAGTATAACTTTGAGCTTTAAGTAAACTTGTTTAGCACCAAAAAATACATTATTTCAGTATTTAATAATATTTTAAACAAGTTTAGTTAAATATAAAATTATAATTGTTTAATATAAGTTTAAGTTTGTTTTTTTTTTAATTAAAAAAGACTTTCTTAGTCGGCAAGAGTTTATTAAACAAAGTTAGACACTATATATTGTGATGAAGATACATATAGCCACACGTGCACCTTTTGGATACCTAATTTAAGTAGTCCGCCTAAAGGTTTTACACTATTTGCTATACCTGTAATCCAACTAGAGGATAGTAGGACAAAAAAGGGAGTTCTGGGTCACTTTTTTAGTACTCTGGGTATTAAAGTATTCATTTTGCTTTTTAGATCGCTTAAGAAGTCTATATTATATAACAACTCTTTACTTTCTATATAAAAACCTGGATACCAAAAAATTATATAGTTAGAACTCTCTATTTTTATATTTTATAATCAAATTGGATAACAACAAAAAATGATCGCATCGTCATACCTAATATCATATACTATTCATCTATATATAAATCAAGGTACTAAAAAATTAAGTATCTATTTTCTTTTTATAATACTTTTGATAATATTTACCAACATAATAGCTTCTAATATGATCTGGACATCATCTACTTTCAGAACGAGTAAGTTTACTACAATTAGTACAAGGAAAGCATTTGATTGTATTTTTATAAAGCCAGCACCCTTTAGGATTCATATATAATTAATTACATATCTCTCCAGTATATAAAAGAAAATCACATATATATTCGCCTAATTGCATTTTTTTATATATACCTACTACATAATAATTTTCAAATTGAATAAAAATATTTTATAAGTAACAAATAAGGAATTTCATACTAGCATCCATATATAATGAGAATTCAAATACAAGATACTCAAGCCAAGCCTACATACAAAGAAGTTGAGCAAGCTTTAATTAATGTAATCAAAGCAGGTCACTATTATAGAAAGCCAAAAGATGGCAAGTTTATGCAAAACTATAAAGAAAAAATTAAAAAATTGCGTTAGGCAGAAAACTCAGAAAAGTATATATTAAATATAGCTATGATTATATTTCCTAATTAAAAAAAATATCATAAAATCAAAGATGACTACAAAGAATTTTACAAATGTGATCTGAAAATTCTTAATTCTATTATAAAGCTATATAAATTATATTACAATTTAGCTAAAGATTATTTCGTTACAGAAGTCTCTATCGATAAAAAAGTAGAAAATTTTCTTAATATATAAAACAAGTACAATGGTAATAACAAATACCAACTTGAAATTTTCCACAAATATTTTCAACTCGTAAGCACTCACTGAGGGGGTAATTCTGTATTAGAAGGAATAATTAAAAGCTCTTCTCTAACAAATAGTGTTTCTACAAACCCGAACCAAACCAAACTTTTGCTAAGTTTGAGTTTGGTTTGAATTTCAAACCAAACTCGAACCAAACTATATTTTAAATATGATTTAGTCTGAGTTTAAAAACAAACTTTAAAAATTGATTCAGGTTTGGTTTGATTTCAGTTTAAAAGTTTGCAAACAAGTTTGAGTTTAATATATATAATACTATATATATATATATTATTTAATAATATAATAATCTTATTATAAACTAAATTAAAATTACAAATTAATAAATATATTAATATACATGTACTTTAATACAATTATTATAAAATTAAATAGAAATATCAGTGAAGTCGAATAGCTTATTTTAAGTTCATAGCTTTATAATAATTAATATAGTTAAATAGTAAATGTTCGTGAACTTGAATAATTTATTTTAAATACTAAAGTTATACATTAAATTATCATGAATAAAAAATTATTTTTTATGCTCCATATGTACTAAGTTATTGCAGTATATTTATGAACTGTTTGATGTTTTTAAACTTGACCTAAAATAACTTATAAATAGTAAAGAGTAGTAAGAATTTGTAGTATAGTTGGAGTTGCTAGAGTAACCAGAATTCCTGTAATTCCACTACAAGTATTTGAATATTGTATATAAAGGGTGTTTTATTCTAAAATAAAACAGTCAATGATCATAAAAGTTTATAGGATATATGCTAATATTAATTATAGTTAATATATCGTATTGTCCAATTAATAAGAAATGATGTAATGAGTATGTAGTTAATTTTATGTATAAATACAATAAGAAAAATATAAAACAAAATTTTTCACTTTCAAAAATACATTGGTAAAAGGGTCATTTGACACTTACCCTTATAAAATATTCTGTCTTCACTGTCTTTGATTATAATCATGGTCAGAGCCACAACAATTAGAGAGCTCAAGATTATGCTGAAAAAATTATTTATTAATTGGAGGAATAGTAAAGTAAGACACCTATAGGACTTTCGAATACCACCTCTGGTGATTACATATTTCTTATGCATATTTACTATTATATTTCGCTATACTAATTTGTATAATATCACTAGTGAAATTTAAAAAATTCACCACGATTCGAATGCTATTCAACACTATCACATAACTTCGAATGATAGTTTAAGTGACCTTTGAATCGTATTGGTAAAATTTTTTAAATTTACCTGTGTATCTACATCACAACTAATCGCCAAATTTAAGTGTTTGTTTTTTATTCGATCCCAATCATAATTATTACGTGTATCACGTGAGTATGTCATATCACATTTTTTTTTCTTTAATTTCAAACTCTTATCAATTAATTGTAAAATTTCTACTATTTTTAATATTATTTATATTAATAGACCATTAAATTATATGCTTAATCTAATAGTTACTATTTGTAACTCTTTTATTTATTAGAACAATAGAAGCTAACATTATTTGTTTTATTTTTTATTTAAGAGTAATCCTTATTACAAACTTTCCAACTTCCCTTTAAGCGGTCCTATCATCCACAAGCAAAGACATTGTATTGCTTTTATGGTTTTAGGTGCTAATTTGGACCTTTTATTTGTTATCATATTTTCACTAGCAGAAAAGAAACGTTCGGATACAACTGAAGTTGCGAGGATTGCGAGGTAATCCCTAGCCATACAGGCAAGACAAGAATACTGCGTCTGGTGTGCCTAATAAAATTATATTAATATATATATTACTTAATAAGTTAATATTTGCAATCACTTACTTTTTACCATGCTAACACATCTATATTCTTATTTGCTAGTTTTTCTGAGATGTAGCATTCGATTTCATCAAACTTTTCACTATCCTCGTCAAAATCTTCATCCAAAATTGATTGTGTAGTTGACTTTACGGCATTACTAGTACTTAAGTTGTTAGGAGTCAGTAACGGATGCATAAATGGTTTCAAAAATATCACACATTTTAAAAAAGAGAATTCATATAAGTACAATATAAAAACAAATCAAAAAAATAAATAAAATAAAATATATTAAATTAAATTAGTATTTCACATCCTTAAAGTATATACAGTAGTTAAGACTAGAAATAGGCAGCAGAGTTATCTGCATTTTAAAAATCATACCACACAATCTATCAAAATTCTTTGGCTCATCCCTAGTTAAAATGGAATAGAAATTTACAAAGCTTTTGTCTCATTAATCTCATGATCTAGAAATTCCTTGCTGACAAAATATTGGAATTTTCTTCTCAGATATAATGCCATATATAACATTACAGTTGTATTTGTTTTAGAATAATACTGAACTAGTTTGTCTTTTGCTGCTGTAGTCGCTATAGAAAGTGACGAAACTAATAATTAAATTTTGTAAGTAAATCAATTTAAATTACAAGTTTATAAAAATAATTTTATAATCTATTGAATGTAGCTTTACAGAAACTTAAATATCTTTATATGCAGTAACTGCATAGTAATGGCATAGTAATTACATAATTACTATTAAATTTAATCATAACTATATAGTTATTGCACATTAAGAGATTCAAGTTTCTGTATAGTTAGTAAGAAATAACAAACTTTTTGTTTCCATTTTCGAAGTTGTATCTTCAATATGAATTATAATTATATTAAAAAGGGGAATAATTTAAGAAGTCGTGCTGTTTGTGCTAGATGATATTTTATTTGTAAGGTCTTTAAAGAGTTCGAAAAATTTGATAATTTCCTCTAAGATGGCCCATTGATTATATGAAATAGCATAATTGTGAAAATCATTATAAGAGCTTGTAAGAGTATTAAGTGTCTACAAATATATTATTAGAACTTGTATCTTTAAATTAGTGCTTGTAGTCAATTCTTATTTATTGATAAGTTAATATTATATTAAAATTCAGCTGCTTAGCCAGTATCGTGGTGTATGCGGTATATTTAGTTAAGAAAATCAATTTGGATCTCTGAATTCATAAGAAAAAAATATAGAATAGATATATTAGTGTAAAAAAAAAAAAAAAAAAGAGTAATATATATGCTCAATACTTGTCTTTGAGTTGAAAAGGTTTGAAACGATTAAATTGTCATGTGCACGTAATACACATGACTCGTGTGCTGAACGAAAATATGAAAATGAAAATAAAGGAATAATAAATGATGTAATCGTCAAATTGTATGATTGACTTATGATGTAATAATATAAGTCAAAATATAACTATATAAGTGAAGCCAAATTAATAAAGTTCAATGGCTTTTCTTCTTAGAATAAATAATAACAACCATAATAAAGAAATACTTATCCATAATTTTTCGATACCTACTTTTAGTATTATTTACTAAGAGTGGTAATACATCGAATCTGATTAGCTACTTTAATATAATCTAACATAAAATTGACTAAGTCGATTTTTTGACTAAGCTGGCTAAGTTGATAAAATTAACTAATATGAATCGGCTACAAGCACTACTCTAAATACCAATCAAAATTATAAATAAAAAGGCTCACTGGCTTTAGAGATAACTCATTCTTTATTATATTATAGGTGGAGTTCTACCTAGTAGGGCAATCCAGAATAGGTTTATAAAATTTGATATGATATGCATTACATAAATTTTCAAAAAGTTCAAGACATTGGGGTGTCATATAAATAGCAGCATTAAGTTCACGAATCTTAATTGTTTTTTTATTAATATAATAAAAAAATTTTTAATCAGCTTTTATGAAATTTATTAATACCTTGCAAACATATTCCTTTATTTGATCTAAGGCAGCCTGCATTGCCAAATTAAGGATATAATTAAAGTACCGAAATCAAAGGTGTTCAGAATTCCACTCAAGGTCTGTTTCTTCTTTTAGCTTTAATTCTAATTCGCGAACAAAGGTGTCATTATTTGCGGCATTATCCAAAGTAATAGCAAGAAGCTGCCAAAAAAAAAAAATAAAATGCAGGATATTTAAGGTATGATATTTGATACACTGATTAGTTTTTTAATTAGTGTAAAAAAATCATAAAAATAAGATACCTACTTTCGATACAATTCTATAATCTTTTAGTATATTAAAAAATCCATTTGCAATATTAACTCTGTCATGTTTTCTATTCAACAAACCAAAATCGACTAATATTTCTTGGAGAGTCCAGTTATCGTCTATATAGTGAGCTATGACTGAAATAAAGGCTTTATTGTTGGGTGATGTCTAGAGTATATATGCTGACGAAATTATTTCAGGGTCTAAAACCCGAAATTAAAATTTGAAGCTGAAATTGTTTTTGACCTATTTTACTTAAAAGATGAAATTTTTTAACACTTTTTTTGAATAGACAAAATTATAAAGAGCATAAATATATAAATTTTATTTGCTCTTTCTTATAAAAAATTTTAATTTGCTCTAATGGAGACGAAATAGGCCTTTTTTGAAAATCAATTTTGGTAGCATCTATAGTCCAGAGATCCGACGTAAAGAAGATCTTGGAATTAATAGAAGAAAGATATGCCTATAGTATGTAAATATCATACTTAGTAAATAATAATAAGTATATATATATTATTATAGTCATAATTAGAAATGTGTGATAATGACACACACAGCTTTCAATATAACAGAGGTTATAGTTTCAGTCCTTTGCTCCATTATATCAAAATCTCTGTAATAACAAAATTTCATGATATATTAGATAATACAGTAAATTATAATTTGGTTCTATTATAATTCTCCATATTAAGCTAAAATAAATCTTGCACTTAAAGAATAAAGAACTTGCAACTTGTATTTATGTTATAAGTGCAATATCCATTATATCGAAGCCATGTGTAATATCTTGTGCAAGATAAAGAAATTTTAGTAATCAGTAATTTAACAGTATAAATATATGTTAGGTTTATCTTGTTTGAGGCATATCTCTAGTCATAACTATATAATTTAATTGATCTAACCATCTCAAATTTTGTATAAAGTTTTTTTTTAAACCGCTTATATTATATATAAATTTACTCAGAAAATTTACCTTCATTTCTTACTTTCCTAAATTATAAAGTGCTATGATAGAATTTTTAATTGCATTTGCTTTAACTAATTGCACTGTAGGGTTTAAGTATTGTATAATTTTGATAAATTCAGGATCTTAGATTATAGCAAGAAGACGCTGTTGATTAATAATCCACGTGGCGATTATATTATAAAGTTTTATATTGTCAACATTAATCAACATCAGAGCAGGGGAATCTTTAGAATACTAAAATTCTTTCAAATTAGATTGAAAAAATTGAAATAAAATAAAAAAATAAGAACTTACTTTTTTAAAGAATCCTTCAATAGTACCACTTTTATTATGTATCTTCTTCTTTTTTTTGTGATAATCTTCTGTTGTAATATACTGCACCCAATGAGCTTTCTCCAAATAACACCATAATGGTTTGGTTGAGCCACTGTTTCCACATGAAAATTCCTTGTATACACAATTCGATATTGTACATTTAGCTATTTTTTTGTCCTTTTGCCATATAGACTTTTCGAAGAAGCCCTACACTTTACTTGTGCTACTTCATTTGTTACCAGTACTGTTAATGTCAATACTGTTATAATTATTATCTTGGTTACTATCATAATCACTATCTTGATTATTATTATCATAACTTGGAACAATTTCTGAATACATTGACAAAGAGCTCATTTTGGAGATTATTATTTTGGGAAAGCAATTTATCTTTAGAATACAAAAAGTAAGGACAAATTTTTACAAAATGAATGCTTTATCTTATTTATATCAAAGAGGTCATAAAAGAGTGCACTTTATGTTTGCAAAATTATATTTGAGATTATAAGAAAACCTTATTTTATAATATTCTTAATTTTATAATCCAGTCGATTCAAGTTTTCAATGTGTTAAGAACGAATAAAAATGATTTGTATGAATTATCTTAAAGAGTTTTTGTTTTTATAGCAAATAGATATTCTTTATTATAATGAATTTAAGAGCTCAAAAACCTTATTTACCTTTCATATGAAAAACGTTTTTTATATACTTTCTTGAAATTTTTCAGTTATTAACTTGTTCAAAAAAAAAACCGTAAGTGTGCGTATACAAGATCCCCTAAAAATAGCTAAATGGATTGTGTATACATTTTGAATTTTTTCCTTTTACAAAATAACCTCCCAGCATGATTAGACCGAAAGTTTAAAATAGTGTAATGAAAAGACCTGGGCCTTGCATACACACATTCACGATAGCAATGAAGATTGTCCATCTATGATAAATTATTCGTCCTCATTATGTTAGAAACTTAAACAAACTTGAATTGGTATGATTAGGTTTCATAATTATTTGACAAGCAGACTCTAACCTGATTGTTGCTATAAGATCTTACCTTTTAAGTAAGGTTCTGCATAGCATCCATGAATTGGGCTGGGCTTGGATTTATCTAACCAAATAAGGGCTGGGCTTAGATCCAAATATTTGGTACATATTTTGTTATACTGAATCTGGAAGCCCAGCCCGGCTCATGCAGAACTCTACTTCTAAGTCATACCACTATATAGATCCATATATTAACTAAAAATATAAAAAAGTATATTATCACTATTCATACTGTATTTACATTGCTATTAACATAAAATGTAAAAAAAAAACCCTAATCCTTAGTTTATAATTTAGTTGATTCAAGTTTCCAACACAATAAGAATGAATAAAATTAATCAATATTTTCAACAGACGATTTATAGGACCTATTTTAAAGAATCTCTGTTTTTTATGGCAAACAAATATTCTTAATTAAAGACTCAAAAAATCCTATTTATTATTCATATAAAAACCGATTTTTATATATATTCTTGGAATTTTTCAGCTATTAACTTGTTCAAAAAAATAAATAAATAAAAAAAAAAATAGCGTCTATTGGTTATAAAAATAGAACCTTTTAAAATATTTCCTTATATAATTCATTACTTAAAAGTGCTAGATAATTTCTATTTGTTCACATCATGTTATAAACTTGAATTGACAAACTTAAATTAACAAGACTGTAAATTAAGGTTTTGTAATTATCTAACAGAAGACTTTAACTTGATCATTACATCAAAATAAATATAAGATCTCTTTATAAATTGCCTTTTAAATCATAATACTATATAGATCTATGGGTTTACTAATTCCCACCACTTCTAATTAGTTCTACTAATTATTCAATATCAATTTTATAGTACTCTGATAGTGGAGTGGTGGGAAAAATTAGTAGGTTCATAGACTCATACAATATAGTATACTATCATTATTATGCAACATTACTTACTTTGATGTGTTAATCAATAAAAATTGGTCATTTAAGTTTCACATGCTTTGGAACAACTAGCCCAATACATAACTTTAAACTTCTAAAAAAGTATAATAATTCTCACAGCATTTACTGACTATGAGTGCTGACAACAAACCCAAGTGTGTTATATATGTGGCTTTCGATATAATGGACCATCGATTTAATATGAAGAATTTTTTTTTTTTTTTTTTTTTTTATAATTCGGTAGTTCTGCCTTCACTTTATTAGACTTTGTAATAATTATCTAAACTATTAAAATTTTCTGAGAAGATATTCTCCTCAGTACCTAAATTACAAGTGGAGACTCACTCAGTTGCTCATTGAGTATCTATGTACAACCTGCTATAATAAGAATTGCCTCTGTACTATCTTATCCTGCAATTGGCTTCGATAATATATCAACAGCTAGTTATTACCAACTGTCAAGACTATATATCAGTTTTTCACCAATCTGAACATTTCCCTTCTAAAATCCAACTTATCACTTTCTTCTTGATTATTGCTAGAACTGACAACCAACTTTTATTCTCATTCTCATCTTTTTTCTTTTTAATAATATGCCCGTCTGGTGGTTTCTTCTTCTTCTTTTTCTTCTTTGTTTTTTCGTGGAATCTTCTTTTATCTTTTGGCACAATTCCATTTTCCTTTTCCCATTCTTGTACTAATTTGCATCTTGGAACCCAAATTCTTTTGTAGACTTTCTTCATCCAATTCTTCCAAAGTCTTTTTAGAAATCGCTTCATTTGGTTATTCGATTTGAAAAGAAATCTTAACTCATCAAAGTCTTCTTTTGTAATTAATTTTCTAATTCATCTTTCTCTTCTATACATTTCATCAACTTGTGATCCTTTCCTAGCATTGTTAGGACTTCTTTTTTAATTTCCTTCAAGCTTTCTATATCTTTTAATTCATGCAGGGTTGCTTCTACTACTTGCTCCTCTAAGGTGCAGAGTAAGTTTAGAGATAGCTTACAACTCACCAAGTGTTCTACATTTTTTTTTTTTTTTTTTTACATATAACACATTTGTCTGTTTTGTAAGTTTCAGGCCTTCTTTAATTAAGTTTCTTGAACACTAGGAGCATATTGTTCATACACTTTATTTCAAAGAGCTATAGTGTATTTGACTTGAAAGTGTGATTTTATTGCTTGATTCCGCTTCTCATTATATTGTGTAGAATAGACCATAATTGAGTATGTTTTCTTTCTTGATATGTTTTATCATGCATATTGTTAGCAAAAGTCCACTCTGCCTTAATTAGTACTCTCTCTATCATTTTGACAAAAGAACGGATTGGCTTTTCAACTAATTCACCTTCCTACGTGTATTTTATTTTATGGCTTTTTGTATATAGTGGTTCTGGAGTTAGGTATTCCGTTGACTTGGCACCTTCTTTTGCTTTTAAATCTGCTAGCTCGTTAAAAATATCGCCTGAGTAACCCTTAATCTTGATGAGGCATGTATTTAACTCCTTTGTCTTGATTAGCTTTACAATTGTTATTAACAAACCACTATTCTTAGTCTTTAGCCAAGGTCTTATTTTGTTCATTTCTAGACCTTTTTCGATCGCTAAGATTGCTGCCATACTATCCGTTTTTATCTCTACACTTCTTCTACAAGATACGGTTAGTAAAGCAAGAATAATTGCCACCATCTCTGCTCTTGTAGATGAGAACTATTTTTTTGTTGTACATGAAATTTGGCACAATATATGTTCTGTTTCTGTAATTTTAATTGCCCCATAACCCATTATCAATTTTTCTTCATCCTCCGCAGGTCCAAGTGAGCCATTAGTATAAAAGAATAAACTATTTAAATCTCTATTTTGCTCTAAGCTCTCTATTATTTTACTTCTAATTACGGTACTTTTAACTATTCTATTGATTAAAACTAGTTCCCAACATTCACATTCTATCCCTATACTAACCTTCTATTTATTTTTTTTAACTCTTTTGCCTTAACCAAGTATTTTTCCTTCTTTTTTCTAAACACTTTTTTTATATATTGTTTCTCAAGAATCATCCTTGCACCTTTTTTTGTCTTCTGCACTATGTTTGAGATATCTCCAAGTTTTCTACATTTAACTATGTGTTTCATTTGTCTTGTTAATTTCTAGAAACTGTAGGGCTTTGTTTTCCTAACACTCTATTGTCTTTTTATATTTTTCGACTTCTATATATGCATTTTCTTTTTCTATGATTTTCTTTATATGAAGAGGTTCATTTGCATCCCCTCTCCAACAAACTTATTCTCTTACTCTTTTGTTATTGCATACTTCTTTTATCTCAATATTAGAAGCATTACTGTTATTTGCTTCGCATTTATATTTGTTTTTGATATTTCTTGATCTGGGGTCTTCTAAGATCTCCTTCTCTAATTTAGCGAACCAGCCTGGTTTTTTCCTTTTTAGACCTGCACCACGTGCTAACTTAAATTGACTCCATGTATGCATTGTTTTACCATCTTTTGCAATAAGTTGTGATACTACTATTAGGCCCAAGCTACTTGCTTTTGTCTCTAAGTAATCTATATTTAAACATTCGAGAACACATGCAATCTCCTTATCATTCACTGTTTGTATGAGGTCTAAATTCCAGCTTCTCGTAATTTCATTTTCTTCTATAACGAAGCCCAAAGCATGTGCTTGTTACAAAATGTTTATCCCCAGATTACAATCTTTCATTTCGCTTTTTTCTAGAATGGTTTGATTTGTTAAGATGCACTTCGTTGAACCTGCTTTTAGCTAACCTTGCTTAAGTCTTCTTGTTGTTGATTTTTTTAAAAGACCTGGTGTGTTTAGTCTAACTAGCAACTCTGATATATGATACTCCATATGTCTATTCCAAAGGCTTTTGAGAGCTGTTATCTCTGGATGTTTTGTTATTATATTGGCTGTTGTGGAAGGCATCAACATTTTCCATTTGATCAAATGTAACATTGGCTGATGTATTCTTTCATATTGTGCCTTGGTTAAATATGAAATCATAAGTCTATACTCCAAGGTGGGTATAAGAATTGCATTGTTTACATATATAATCTGACTAAGAGACATTTGTTTGTGTTTTAGAAGGCCTGAGATCTTGTCTACTATGTTTCTTGCTTTGGAAATATCTGACCTCTTTTAATTTTTAATTGATATCCAAACTCCTAAAAATCTTGTAGTTTCTTTGAGATCTTTCATTATAATTTTGGTCCTTGGATTTTTTATCCAGATTGAAAGATCTTTTACCTGATTTCTTTTACCCAATTTCAAAACTACAAGTTTAGTTTTGCTAGGATTTATTTCAATGTCATTTAGCTTGTAAAATTCTTGTGCGATGTCAATCGTACTCTGTATATTTTCTTGACTATTTGTCAACCAGGTTGTGTCATCTGTGTATGCCAGTACACCAACTCTAATATTGTTGTCTCCTGATTTTATAAAGAATTCTGTGTTTTGCATTTCATAGCCAAGTTTGACTCCTTGTATTTTACATAACAAGAGATCATAAAAAATCCCCCAGACCAAAGGAAAAAGTACCTCTCCTTGATCTATACTATCTCCTGCTTTTATGAAATCTGTATTTCCAAACTCTGTCATAATGCTAAGCTGCCTATTCTTGTATAACTCTAGTATTATCTCAATTATTTTCGCTGGGATTTTAATTCTTTCTAGAGCTTTTTTTAATGAAACCATACTAACTAAATCAAAGGCTTTTTTCATATCTTGAAACATAACCCATAGCTCTCTTTTCTTTTCTATAGCTTCTTCTATTATATTGTTCATAACATGTATAGGGGTCGATGTACTTTCTCCGGACAGGCCTGCGAAGTTTGCTCCCTTCAATATATTATTTTTGCTTAGAATTTTATCCAACCTCAGCTAAAGCATTCATGTTAAAACTTTTTTACACGTTTCTAATAACACTATGGGTTTTATATTACTCAGATTGTACTCCCAGAAGCTATTTTTTGGAATTAGATATATTTGCCTGAGTTTCCACTTGTCTGGGATCTTGCTTTGTTCAAGAATCGCATTCAACAAACTTAAAATTCTCTCAATCACTTTAGGTGATAGTTTCTTAAAAAAAATATATCCAATATTCAAAATCTCAGATGCTGTATCATTTCTAGTTTTACTCAAAGCTTGTGACTATTTTTCTAATATGAAAGGAGCTAAAATTCCTGCATATACTCCAGAGTCGATTTCTTCTTTTGGCTTATATTCTTTCTTCCACTCTGCTTTTATTTTCTTAAATTTTTGTTTTCTTCTTCTGAATTGTTCTTCGAAGTGGGAGATTACTTGACATTTTACACCTTCTTCATCATTAATCAATTCTAGGTTGTGGACTCTAGAGTTTTCTCCAACCAGTACTCTGTCAATTGTAACCTTATTATATGGTCTATTTAGAAGGCTTTGGAGCATTCGCTTCTTGTTTGTTTTCATTATACCGAATCTCAATTCTATTTTTTACGAATTTCCCTTTTTTTCTTTTTACTCTCTTCTTCACCTGCTTTCTTTCTTAAAATTTTATCTCAATTTTTTAATTCTACTAGTTGGATTTGATTCCACCACTCTGGCAAGTATGCAATCTGTATTTGATGCAGCTGGTTTATTTCATCAATTCTCATGTTTAAGCTTTTTTTCTCATTAAGATTGATTTTTTCCCCTGGACTTTTCTTACTTCTTTTTTGTAACTAATATAAAAATTTTATTTCTTTATATATTTCTAACTTTGGAATCGATTTTCTTTCTTGTGCTTCAGTTTTCTTGACATTAATCCAGAGTATATATTCTAATATAGCACTCATTATTGAGCCACTAATTTTGTCCCATTCATCGTTAATGTCTATGGCTGCCGTGTATGATGAGGATTTTGTGATTCTAACTTGTTTTATTGCAGAAAGGAAATGCTCTACCCATGAGCTATAAGCCTCCCAATTTTCTGGTGCTGCTTTATGATATAGAAAAACTTTTTTAGTTAGTTTTTTTTGCTTTCTTCTGCTAAGTTTTCCATATCTGAGTATTTTACTTAGATCTAATTTTGCATACACCATTTTGTGATCGCTACCTGTTATTAGATTAATGTATTTAATTAAAGCTTTGTTAAGAAAACTGCTCAGCTTTTCTCCAATCCATATATAGTCAATTCTTGAAGCCACTTTATCTTTATGCCATGTATACTCCTTCTCATATGGGTTTAAATATTTAAAAGAGTCTATCATTTCTCTATTTTTAAGCCATTTTAAAAGAATTTTCCCTAAACTCTAATTTTTGTGATCTGTATTACTAGTATCTAATCTTGGGTTACTCACTGCATTAAAATCTCCGAGTATGCATGCATATGTGTCAATCTTATTCTTACATATTTCTTGTATCACTATACATTGCACTTCTTTGTTAGTTTTTTTATCTGCTAGTGGCAAATAAATTACTATATCTAAATACTTGCTTTTTTAAAAAAGAACTCTAACTTTAACGCATATGGATTGTATTTTCTAACTACAGCTAAATGTTTTGTCTATTTTTGACTAACTAAAGCCCCTACTCCTGAACCTTTTGTCTTATCTATTTCTTTTGTTGACCAGAAGCCTAAATACCTCATGTTCTATGTCTAACCATTTACCTTCTGTTTCATTTATATTAGTTTTTGCAATTCTGATGATATCTAAACTCTCTTCTTTCTCTAAAATCACTAGACTCCTTAATTTCTGCCTATTTGTCTTTAGACCATTAATATTATGGAAACCTACCCTAAGCCAATCAAAATTATTATTACTTATTGGGTCTTTACATTGTTTATGTAATATGGGCTCTCTCAAAACAAAAGTAAGGATTTTTGTCTCGCCCAGATTTGTTGTTGCGCCTGTGGCACCTCTTAGGAGCGCATCGCAATTATTTGCTCTATTGTATTAAACTTTTGTTTCAAATCTGCCAAGATTTCATCCAATCTAGGTTCTTTTTGTATTGTAGATTTTTTACTTTTTCTATCAATAATTGGCAAACTATTCGATCCTGATGCGTGTTCTGATATCTGTAATAAATTTGTGTGATTTATACTAGAGAAGGGCTTTCTAATATTACTTCTGGCATATAAGTTATTTCTTTGCTCTCTATGAGAATTCTGTTAGAGTTTATGCTTTTTTTGGGCCTCTGATTTCTATTTTCTTGATACTTTTGTGTGTGATATTCACTGCTATCTGTACTTCTCTTTGTCTCTTCCTTCTTTCTTGATTTTTTTTTAATTTTGTAAAAGCTTCTTTCTTCAAATCTTGAGTTTTCATCCCATTTCAATCTAGTATTGTAGTAATATGAAGTTGTTGATTTTGCTTTTTGCAAATCTAACAGTGACACGAAATATACAAAAGCTGCTTCTTTCTGATTGCCATGTCTATTGTCTAGTATATATACCATTTTTGCTTTAAGTTTATTAAGTTGACAGAGTAATGTTGCATTACATGCATTATGTAGTACTCCTCTTAATATAAGCTTGAATTCATTTCTGAGTTCTAATTTTTTTAAATTAAATTTGTCACTTGTTACTCTTGCTGTTTTCTCTGCTTCATAGTAAATCGCCCATGCATTCTGAAGGCTACACCTTTTTCCTCATTTGTACATCTAACTCTAATGTATGCAGCTTTCTTATACTTTGTTGTAGTGTGCCATTCGATATTCACTAGAACTCCATACTATTTTAAGCATCTTCTTATATTTCCTAATCTCGCTAATAAAGGTAAATCCCAAATAGTTAAGGTTAACTCTTTGTTTGACATTTCTTTTCTTAAGGTCTACACATTCTTTTCTTGATATAACCTCTTGTTTAGCATTATTACTAGGTGCTCATATGGATTTGTGAATATCTTCGCTTCTATTCAATGCGAGACTATTTTCTACTTTGTTTTCTTTTTCATTTAGTTTTTCTTTTTTTTTTGACTATGTCTATCCATTCTTTAACTTCTTGTGTTACATAGTCTTCTTGTCCAAATTCTGTATATACTAATATTGCATTGAATTATGTACTCTTAGTATTATCATTCTTCAAAATTTCAACTTCACTTTCATTAAGGTTCATTTTTGCTAGTCTTGTTAATACTGCTTTTTCTTTTTTTCTAGAAATTGGGTCTTCATAGACATCTGCACATTTGCGCTTTTTTTTTAATTTCTCTTCACGAATGTTTGTTTTTTTTCCCATATGTCTAGCTTCATTTTTGTCGAGGTACATAACATTTCTAATCTTTTTTTTTCACTCAGCTTGGTTCTTTCTTTCTTCATACTTGTTATAACCTCAACTACTTTGCCTATAAGCACCTGTTCTTTAGTTGATAATTTTTTATCTTGATTAAATTTGCATAAAGCCTATTTATAAGTTTCTAATACACTACAAATTGTTGTTATAGCATCAGCAAATTTATAAGACCGTAATATTTCGTAATAATTTACGAACCGTAAAAAAGCTGTAATATTACGTAAGAAATTTCGAAATATTGCGAAATATCAAATTACAAAATATTACGTAAGATATTTCAAAATTTCTTACGTAATATTATGGCTTTTTTACATTAAGCAAAAAAATTTTGAAATAGTTTGCATATATGCAAATAAAGCTACAAACTTTAACTTTCGGGTTTCGTGGCCTCCCATAACCCGAACATGCCTAGTATCAACACCAAAATCATATACATATATACATACATACATAATCATTTCAATCCATAGTACCCTAGCCATGGCAAAAAAAATTCTCGGATCACGTACCGTAGATCAATTTTTATGGATTTCTATTGGACGCCATATCGATAACCCTAGATAGTCTAGTTCTTATAAATAAAAT
>CAJVPY010002138.1:0-16983 GCA_910591965.1 Dentiscutata erythropus | reverse complement strand
CAATTATTAAAACTTCACCCCAAATACCACTAAATCCAACAAGAACACCACTTAAACAACTTACTCATCAATCGTACAATAAACTCAAAACCAAACCAACACCTCAAACACCAAACACTCTAAACTCGAACCAATCTATGACTGGCTCTCCAACTTTCCCATAACTGAGAAAATGGAACAAAAAAACAAACTACAAACTGCCTTCTCCCAATAACTCTATGATTTTCTCAAAAAACATCTCCACAATTTTTATTCTGACACCACTATTAAAACTGCATCCCTCAACAAGCAACCACTTAAAGCCAGCTTCTACCACATAATTCGCTATATGGTAGGAGAAAGACACACATTTCTTATTAACTATATTTACCAAATTAACCCTAATATTAATAAACAAACAATATTCCCTTTGATATTATTGAAACCACTCTTAAAAAAATCATTGCAAAATTTATCTCCATTTTTTTTACCAAACTAAATTACCTTGAAATATTTGCTTCACCTGCAACTATCTCTCCGTACAAACCTGAAAATAGTCTCCAATTCTGTTTAGACTACATCTTTATCTTCATGATATATACCAAGCTATAGACTATAATAAATTTGCAGAAGGCCTTAATCTCTGCATCAAGACCTACAAACTCACTCCTCAAATAGTTAATACTAACAAAGAAAGAAGATACCTAACCATCAAATCTGATAACAAATTCAATATCAACTTACTCTTCAATCTATCTATATCTCTTTTTAAGAAAAACTTCTCTATTTCCTCTCTTAAAAATTCTCTGGATCATTTTAAAGAATGGTTCAAGGACTTCTTTTCTATATATAGTCGTCAATTCAAAGACCCACTAAACAAAAAGATACCTTTGACGAAATCCAATCCAAGATTCGTAGAACTTTTATTTTTCAATTCAAAAAATACTTACCTTCTGTACTAGATACTTTCCAACAACCTCCTGTTATGAAAACTGCTGAAACGAATGTTTCAGACATCTTAATTTTCATATTTTAACATGTAAATATGAAAACTGCAATTATGTCCAAGACCACAGACATGATACAAAAAATTCTTCAAAGACCTTCTTACCAAATCCTACAAAGAATACCCAGTAGAAATTGATTCACCCCAGATTGAAATCGACTCTTTAATCTTTGACCTTGACACTGAGCATGAAGCTACCTTCTCCAAACCTATCCCAACTCAACTTCTTGACAAACTAGCAGACTCTGCTGAACAAGATTACTGCATGAACAACTCTACACACTCATCTGTCAAATGTCGTAATGGTTTCTTCTTCCAATATCTTAATGCCTACCAAATCAAAGCCGCCAAAAATTTACAAATCTACAATTTAACTCAACAGGATACAATTAACAAAATTACTGAAGAAGTAATGAACAATACTATACATACTATCAACCTACTATTTAACTCAAAGCTACTAATGTTTTACTCTATAATATTCAAACTACATATAAAATAAATAAAATAAGAGCATTATTTTGTTATAATACTGTAATAGCATGTTAAACTGTATAACAAAGTTCTTTAGATTTAGATCTTACAACTAAATTTCAATCTTTTTTTTTTTTGTTAAATGTTTCTAGCATTTAGAACTTACATATACAGTTAATATGACTAATGCTATAATAAATAGTAAAAATATTTGCTTCTAAATGAAGTTCTTGGGCTTACTGATTATTTTTGCATAGTGAATATAAATATTCTTATGAAGCCAAAAAAATGGCTTTTGTATATTAGTGCTGTAATAACAGTCACGGAATATGTCACCTGTCCAAATATGTAAACACATAATCATAGTAAAAATGTAGATCAATTTTTAAAATTAACTATGAAAATTTTTAAAGGTTTTTATTCGCTTTTAATTGAATCACGTGACGCGTGAAAGATATTAAAAATATTCTTTAAATAACGCTATTCTACAGGGTTTGCTTTATTAAATAGTATAAGTTTGAAAACCGATTTATATGTAAACAGGAAATAATGTCGGGCTTAAAGTTTGTTAACGTTTCTGAATCTTGCCTATATCAAAAATTTGAAAATCACTACCTCGTCAAACTTCCAGTGTGGATTTAACTTCAAACTGGTGTTTAACTAAAGTAACGTTCTTTTCAAAACCCTTTCACTAAAATTTTTATTATTTATAATAGATCTCTTCAGGATCATTTGTCATTATAGTCAGATCTTCTTAAGTACACCACTTTGGGACTATAGGAAAAAAAATTAAAAAGTGTGCACTAGGCAGGGTGTGCGTTTATAAAGAGCAAAATATATAGAGCTCTTATAAGTTGGAACCTGACTATACCATGCATTTAGAAAGAATTTACATAATCCGTGTACTTAGAGAAGTGCACTTAGGGAGGTTTGACTGTACCAAAATGTGAAGAATCTCTACACCATGATGGCTAATTTACATCAGGTTTTGTCTACAGTAATCAGAAAAAGCCTTACAAACTTCAGGGCATAATTATGAAAGAATAGTATCCATTTCTTTCTATTTAATCTCAATTTTTATTTTATTTTTTTTTGTTAACCAGTTACTTTTTTTTTTATCTCTTGATTCAAGTTAATTTAACGAATATGTAATATTGATTGTAGCTTTTTGGAATTAGCATCGAAGAGAATGGTAAAAGGCTTTCAAATATTATTAAGAATGGCAATAGAACATATATAGTTGATTTGTTGTTATAGAAAGAAAGATTTTTCAAATTCTATAAAAAGGCTGCTGATATGATAACAATAGTGAAACATTTAAAGATAATTAATATCATTTAATTATTTATTTTCTTATAATAAAATATAAGTTGATGATTTAAAAAAATGCTGATTGAAAACAAATAGTAATTATTATAGATTCTTTACGATGAATTTGAAGATATTCAAGAAATATTTGAAAGGTGGATTCGCTCTTGTGTATTGTGCATATTGGCTCGGTAAAGTCAAAATATATGTTTGGTTTAAACGATTGTTTGGAATTCATAGAAATTTTGTAATTCAAAATCTATAACTTATTATTTTTATTGGAAATAAAAAGTTGTTACTTTGTATTATTTATTATGTAATTTTTTTTAATTTTTATGTATATTAAATTTTTTTTTATTCGTATTAATTAATCGTTAATTACAAATTGTAATAAAATCAGGATGAAATCATAATGAAACCATAATAATAAATTTAAAAGATAAATTAAATTGATACCTAACATACAATGAAAATGGAATGAAAATAAATATTAATAACATGTTTAAATCTTTGTTCACTAAGTATCAAACGTATTCTTTGTCTAAAAACTTTGTTCAAATTTCTAAAACATTTGTACCTTGTCTAAAATGCCTTGTTCAAGTGCTTTTTTTAAACTATTCATTTTTTGAACTGCTTCTAAAACACCTTGTTCAAATGCTTCTTTTAAAACATTCATCTTTTGAATTATTTATAAAACACTTTCTAAATTATCTTTGTTAAAGGTAGAGTGTACGTAAATCATTTATCATATGATATGCATTGTCAATCTTTTTTGTGTAATTCTGGCAAATTTGAGAACCCCGGCAAACTTTACGCTATATGTATGTACATTTTTTTAAAATAATATAACCCCTGAAAATTTTAATACTATAAATAGAAGGTTTAATCTATATATTACAAAATTTTGGTAAAGATTGACAGTGGCTTTGAGAACTTTTGTTAGTAGTGTATTTTAATTTATGTATAAAATCTCATTGTACAACCAAAATCATATGATAAATGATCGACGTACACTCTACCCTTAAATAATATCTTTGTTAAATGTTTCAAGTAGCAGAATTCAAAATCTATAAATAAGACAACTTAACTCTTTCATCTCACATTAAAAAATAAAGTATTATCTACAAAATATACATTATCTAATAAAATTTTAAATAAGTAATTTGTTACAATGGAAGAAGTTACAATAGAAAAATCTTACAATTATTC
This sequence comes from Dentiscutata erythropus, assembly GCA_910591965.1. Lineage (NCBI taxonomy): Eukaryota > Fungi > Glomeromycota > Glomeromycetes > Diversisporales > Gigasporaceae > Dentiscutata > Dentiscutata erythropus. Next base: position 13,007 of record CAJVPY010002138.1, on the reverse strand, counting down.
TGTGTACAAAGGCCCGGAAGAAGAAACTTGGAATAATGATCTGAATAATCAGGAATTCGTGTTTACTCACGATTATCTGGCTGCAACTAGAGCAAAAGATTTATTAGAAGATCAAGTAATGCAAGATGAAGATAATGATACTGAAGATACATTATCTTGGCATAATGATAATTATGATAATGATATATATTATGATGAAATTACAACAAAAAAACGTTCACCTTGTATTATCGTTGATAACCTAAATAGAGTAATTAGGCATTGCAATTCAGTAGATTCTCTAGTATTATTGGTCCAATTAGTCGAAACATGGGAAATAGAATTGACTTCAGAGGAATCTTCAGATTTAACCGAGTTAGGAGTTTGCTCTAATCATTTCAATTTCGATTATGGGCAACTTCACTCATCTGGCACTAAAACATTAAGGCATTATTCTAAAAGCATAGTTTATAAAAAAAAATGCTTACTTTGTAACGAATATAAAAAGTTCTTTAGCAGAGGTAGTAATTGTATTAAACATTGCTAGAATGTATGCAGGAGAGATGTTCAAGTTCTGTGTCTTGGTTTGAAATCATGTCCAGTATTTCACAGAATTCCAAATATTATTTCGAGACTTACAATTAATAACAGACATGTTTGATATGTCTGTACAAAATACTTTGAAAAATATGAGGAACATCTTTATAAATGTGTAGGACCTGGAAAGTCTCAAACATGTATTGATAATCAATTGCATGTAGAAGATACTAACCGTATTTTAAAGCTTTTCTCATCTTGGTTATTCAACCTTTTGCATTCTCAAAATAAGAATAAAGAAGAAGTATTATGGCATATTATAAAACTATTGGAAACCCCAGGATCATTATCAGCATCCTCAATCGATACAGAGTTTGATTTACCTAGCCCATTGCTTGTAACAATCGCCATGAAAATTAAGAAGTTTGATTATTATTTGCCTACAAATAAAAAACTTGTAAAAGTAGAAGAATGTCGTCAATTTGGAGAAATGTTAGGAAATACGATATGTAATTCATGTAAAGAAATTGAGAAAAATCGTAATAAATTAGAAAAACCCTTATTATTAGATGAATATTATACAAACTTTCCTTTGGTCCTTACTGGTTTTTTTGATAGATTAATCGAATCTATTGAAAAGCAAAAATATGAAGTAAGAAAAAAGAAAAGTAGACAACATGACTGAATTTAATACAATTGCTATAAAAAAGATTACCTCATTTCTTGCATCTATTATTTTAACAATAGCATTTCGTCAATGGAAAATACGGCTTACCTATACTATAGCTTCTTTATATAAAAAGCCTAAATTAATATATTCTCTGCAAGCCATATTACGTATGGTATATATTACATCCCATATCTGAATACACGAAACAAGACTGGAAAAAGAGCGTATAAACAAATCTAATCCTTTAACAAGATTGATCAAAGGTCCGAATATATGGAATATTGCTGTTATTGATAACATTGACTTCAAGAATATTGTTTTTAAATATGGAAATATTTATAATGTTACGTGGCAATCTGCACATGCCACTCTAAGAATTGTGTTTCAATTTGAACTTCTATTCAATCTCTCATCTCTTGCTCAAGTAATTCCAGAATCTCAGCAAAATTTATTTGGTCAATCCTTATTTACGTCCAATTGGGATGAAAATTTTGATAAAATAATAAACCAATTAATATATAAATATAACAAAATTTTGGAATTGAAGAAATGAATACCAAAATACTTTCTATTGTCGAATCAGGGTGTTGAGTAAACTTGCCAAATATTGTTATATTGGAACCCAGACCAGCACCTAATAGCAATGAAGCCATGTTTAAATCAATCGACATGTATTTAAGAGATCTTGAACAAAATGTTGTTGATTTAGCATATGACGCAGCAATTTTTGCAAGAACAAAAAATATGCAAATAACAACTTAACTTGTAAATTTATTCTTGGACAATAGCATACTTCAAAAGCCATGTGCAGCGCATTAATTGCAGCATTTAGTGGGTATGATATTTACAGTATGGCGGCAAAGCTTGGCGTCCAATTTCTTGACAAGTTAGAGCAAAATGTAGATTACCGTGCAACTTGTAGGATATTAGAATTAATTCATACCACCATATAAATAGCAATTCACCTTCATTTAAACAATAATAATATACAGTTAGATACAGAAACTATATTCAGAGAAAATAAAAATATTCTAAAAGTATGGTTTTTGTATTACTGTTTAGCTGGGTATTGAAAGGCTCATCATATTGGTATTCACTTGGGTAATGCAAATATGCAATTAAAAAGCTTGGCAGCATTCGCACTATTATTCCCTGCTACTGGTAAAAATATTTATATATCGTCAGTTGTGACCTTTTTAGAATCAGTATCACGTAATCCACAGCAATATGAACTATTTAAACACGTTGTTTCGATAAATATTACGAGAAAAACTACTACTTAGCTTATGATGAAGCCTTGAAGCAATACGGAGTTAAATTTGTTAAGCAAAATTTAACTTCTGGTTTATCAGATCCAGATACTCTTAAACAAAAAATAACGGTAGTTCAAGATGAGCGTGAAAGAATACTATTGTTGTATGATGAGTTTGTAAAAGATTATATAGTTAACACAGGAGATTGAGCAGTTAAAAAATACACTAAACTATATTGAAGCTTGTTGATGAACTTACCTTTGCATTTTATTATCCTGAATTGTTTAGCATGATCTTTTCAAGCATGTACAAGAAATTAATAATGAAGGTTTAACACAAATATTTAATTTTTACAGAAAAGGTCTTGTTCGATTATATAATATTTTACATAAGGATATTTACAAAACTAAGAAACCAGTTTTAAAAGGAAGGCAGGTTAAAGAATTAGTCAATGTTTTAGCTAAACAATATTTATTAGCTACGAAAGATTAAGCATCTGATCTTACCCAATCTTGTTAATTCCTCTTTGCTATGTTGAATGAATTTCTACCTATATAGAAATATAGCAAAGTTTTCGATCTATTGTATTAACAAAAATTAATAATAAATTCTAAAATTCATTCAAAATAACTATGAAGTTTACTACCTATATTAGCCTGATCCATTAAAGAAAATTGAATAGCTTTTCTTCCTGAAAATAATGCAGGCAATAAGTCTAAAAAATAATACAATTTTTTGATCTTAAATATATAAGAAAAATAAAATAAAAAACCAAGTAAAAAAGCTATTTGAAAATGTAACAAAGTACGTAAAACAAGGTTTATTATAATAAGAAAGTCGAATAATTAGAGGGTTTTGCAAGTTTTCTTGTAATGATCGATATAGTAAGTATAAAATTTTTGTGTAATATTATTATGTGAAATCAATCTACAGGACATATTCCCTGACTGATTAAATATTGCATTTCCAAAAAATGCTTTAAAGTATATAAATAAGTTCTTAGTCTATTGATTTACATCAGCCAATCAGACAAATGTCTGTCTATGATCTGAAAACTGACTTAATTGCTGCAGCCCAAGCATGATCTAAAATTATAGAATTAGATGCAATTTATTATATTTATTTGATATATCAAACATATCAAATATATTAAACATATTGAATATATCTGTTATATCTGATATATTGCATATATCAAATATATTAAATATATCAAAAATATCAAATATACCAAACATATTAAATATAAATAAAGGTTATGATAGCTCTAAGAAAAATAAGCTCTATTTGCTTACAATTATCATTCTTTAATAAAAATTACCCACTTGATCTATATAAACCTAAGTATCTAAATAAATCACTCTAACTAGATATTTTTTTACTCTGACCCATTAGCATAGTGAAGATCTTTTTTCAATAATTGACTTGTTCACATGACTTTAAAGAAGAATGTTTCTGGTTGATTCAGACGAACTAAGTACTGCCATAGTGTGTTTTTAACTTTTCTAACATACTGTAGACAATTGTAGTTGTTTTTTAGTTTTCCCAATAGACTGTGAAATCTGTACTTTGTTGGTTCTGGTTTTGAGCTCAAGTGAAAGAACTCAAGCTGTGGTTTTGTTAGCAATATTGTAAATTGTCAATATAAGTATTAGTGTGTCAAAAACAAGATTTAGTATAAGTTGCAAGAAGATACATCTATGTCTAAAATTACTCTTGTCCAAATCTAAATGTCTCCATTTTGACTAAGCTTAATGTAGGTTACATCAGGTCTCAATTTGTTTAGCAACTGACTTGCTATTTTAGGTTGGCAATACCTTAAAAAATAATGCAGATCTAATCACTAGATTACAAGAATTCTGGCTATAAAAATTATAAGTATGAAGTTGTTTTTCTTGTATAAATAATTAATTATTTACTTGTTTATTTTTTGCTCATCTCTTTTATAATAGGAATGTAATATTAACTACTGAATCAAATTTATTTGGCCTAATTAGCAACTTAATTAGAATCTTTAAACTAAATTTAACATGAAGTCAATTCATTATAATAGATTTACTATATTAAAAATAGTTTGTTTATTTTATATGTTTATTTCATTTGCTCTCTAAGAGTTCTAAAAAGTAATTGAATGGCTTAAGTCATATTCATACTGAAATCTATAATATTGATATTTTGAATTGAAGTAGAAAGACATTAACTAAAAAAACACTATACTAACTCATGTTCTAATAAACTTGAATTTGAAAGTAAAAAGATTTAGCAAGTTTATAGAGAGTGCTAGTAGAAACCAAGCAAATTTATTAGATAAATTTGCTTGGTTTCTACTAGTATAAATCATTAGATGATCTGTTTTCTGATCTAATGAAAATCAGAAGATTGTTTCTGGCTGAAATGAAATTTTGTATAACTTAAATTCTAAACTATAGTATCTCAAGATTTTATTAATTAATAAGAGGTTCATTATTAAGTAAAAAATATTACTTGTAAAATTTTATATTATAGTTAAATAAAAAAACTCATTTTTGAAAAAAATTTGATTTGCTTAGTTTCTACTAGCACCTAGTGTTAGAAATTTTATGTTCTCATGTTCTTATGAGAATATCACTTTTAATTTGAGAACATTTACAAAATTTAAGATGTTCTCTATAAAATTTTTTTTGAAAACAATAGATTTAAAAATTATGCTCTCTATGTAAATATATAAACAATTTTTATTAATATAAGTAGCTATATAACATTTTCACACTAAACTAGAAACAGATGAATGTAGGCTTAATTTAAAAAATTTTGGGCAACCAATACAGAATAGTTATAAATAGGTTTGAGTTTAGGTATTAAATACATAAATAACTAAATACAGTATAACTATATTGATATAAGATGCTATAACAAGAAATTTTTTAATATTTCAAGATGTATATAGTATGGAGTGTAAAATACCTCTTTAAAAAACTTTTTAATCCTAATCTTAATAATATATAATGTCTAAACAGATATTAAAAATAGAGATATTCACACCTATACTGTACTAAGGCTATTAAGTAGTCTGACTAAAGTCAATAGACCACCAGTTTGTCTTAGAACTAGGCCGGTTTTGTCTTTTTTAAGACAGACCAAAAAGACCATTGGTCTTAATATAAGTTATTATTAAATTATTGTTGTAGATAATTATATAAATAAAATATAATTTGATTCTGTGATTTTGTGATATTTAATTTAGTATTAAATTTAGATCATATACATAAATAAAATATCTAATTATAGTTATGTAAAACTTTTTATTGAGTTGATATAAAGTCATAGCTAATTAGTAAATACTTGCTTAATTACATGTTTGGTACTTAATATATAACTATTCTAAATTTGGCAAAACTAAAATTCTTTGGCATAAATTAGATGTATATCAGTCACACAATTTGTCATGCAGATCACAAGATAAATTTTTTAATATAAAATTTGAGTGATCAACACTCATATAAAAAAATCAATTTTTATAGTAAATTGCAATAGTAGGCCTTTTTCAATCCTATTTTTCAAGAGTTTTCAAAAAGGAAATTGCATTGAGGATCAAGTTTGGCAAATCGCAAAAGTAAGTATTTTTTATAATCGAGCTTAAGATTAAGTATAAAGCAAACTCAAAAAACATCACACCTATGAAGTTGGTTTATTGTTTCAATTTTGTATATACTAGATATAACAAGAATTCTGAATTAAAAACTTTTTTTTTAATTTAAAAAATAATAGTTAATGAATCTTAGCAAGTATAGAACCTATTCTCATGAAACCAAATCTTAAAAGTATAAACCCAACATTTCTAAATCTTTAACCAATAACCCCTGATTAATGTAAGTACTTTTTAAAAGCTTTAGTTCACTTACAATATAAGCTAAACTTTATTAAATTTACTAGTTCAATTTAACAGATCCAATCTTCGATTGTATTTGCCTAGGTTATAGACTTGAAATTAGATGCAAAGTTCCTCAATTACTTTTGGATTTGATGAATAATGGCTTAGATGCAAAACCAAGATACTGGTGAAATAAAATATAGAGTGGTGAAATAGTTTCATCACTATTGGTAAAACTAGTATTGAAATTGGTGAAAGACGTCTTTAAGCAGAATCTCAAAACAGACCAACTGTTAAACACTTTAGAAAAGGTTGTAATGATAGGCAAGTTGATATTTTTCTATATTTATAGAATTCATGAATAGAAACTAATATAACAAATTAATTGGGAAGAAATTTAAAAAAGATAATGCTGGAGAGATTTGACCGTTGGTTCAACATATATAGTAATTACCAAGCAACTTGAAATTTTCTTGATAAATAATGAGTTATATAAGTTGAATTCTTTGTGTCTAATAACAGCAATATCTAATAGTTATGCTTTTTTAACTTTATAGATTTCGTCTGATCTTGACTTTTCATTTTTGCTTTTTATCAGGAGATTCATTAGTTTTAGTCACCACTATGTAAAAAGGTTTCATAAACAATTATAGGTATAAATGATTCAAATGAATTATTCTGGTTTATTTATTAATAATAAAATATTAAAAGAAGAATTCTTTCATTGTCAAAATGCAGGGCAATAGTCTAGACGTAAGATTTTTCAGACTTGTGAAAGAAAGACAAATGTGTTTCATAAGGTGATATTTTTGGAGTTATGCCTTATAGTGCTCTTGAAGTTTTATCAGGAAAACTGCAGTTTACACAAGCAGCAGATATTTATGGGTTTAGTATTATAATGGCAGAAATATCAACTGAACAAAGATCTTTTAATAGACATAAATTTTGGTTTTTTATGAAAAATGAGTATTGATTTTTTATTTTAGACTTGTGATTATTAATTGATATTAAGAACTAATTCATTACTAATCTGTAGATTTTGGGCTGCTTATTTTATATAATAAATGTTAAAGATATTATTTTGATTTTATACCTGTACTGTATTTTCTCGAAAATAAGCTACTATTTTTGGGCCAAAAATTACATGAAAATTTCAGAGGTAGCTTATTTTGGGAACAAATTGATTTTTGGTTATTTTTTATTATATAAAAGTAGTTGTTATATATAAACGTCAAAAAGGTACTAGGTAAATATATGTTATGAACTTAATGGAAGTTGTTTAGAATTAAAAAATACACATATCAGGGTGTAGCAGCTTAGTGAAGTGGTCTAGTCATCACTCCACCAAGTAGCAGGTCTAGAGTTCAAATTCTACGAACAGCATTTTTTGAAAAATAAGGCCTGTGTTACAGTGACCAGTATACTGATTATTAGATCTGAGCGATCTGTAACTTGAGTAGTACCAAGGCATTAGTACTTGAAAGATCCTCTAGTTTATGAGGGCCTATAGGAATGCTAACCGGTTTCAGGTAGTTGCAAACACAAGATAAATCCAGAAGTTTGTGAAATCTCTGGGATTAATGGAAGTACAGAGAACCTGCTTGGGAAGTTCCAAATATGGTATTCATCTCTAAGGGGTAAATATAGGGGCCCTGGAAATAAAGGAATACAAACCAGTATACTGTGCTCCCATATTGCACAATAGAATAGGCAGTGTAAATATACAATAAACCCATATAAGGGCAAAAACACTTGTACTTAGAGTAGAACTAAATACTTGCTTATCAATTACTATATGCATTCTATAACAACCTCATATACAAGATCTACATTAAGCGTACAAACACAAACACAAATGTAACAAAAATTACCAACTTGTAATACTCCTTAGTATAATATAAAAATTACAAATAAAATAGTATCTTCTACTTGTCTAAGATCTGAAAATAGAACATTAAAGATTTGGGTAACTAGATTGGGGTAGTCCTCAAAGTATCAGCCACCCCAATTATAAAGCCACTTCCAGTGACCAATGACTCAAGTTCTCAGAGTTTACTACACAACTAATGTTTTGAAGTCGTGTTCTACTCACTATTAATATTCAAGAAAGTATTGATACTTCCTGGTATAAAATTTAACATTGTATTACACATACATCTATCAAGACAATCCCCAATAAAATCTCCAAAAAACGTAGCTATAATCATAAATACACTCTGCAATGTACAGCTCTTCATATTGCCTTAAAAAACTTGGAAACCTTATTAAAACCTTTAATAACATCAAGAACAACAATTACTCTAAGCTCTATCTTCCGCATATAAATTCATATATCCTTATCATTAACACTTACTCAAAATGTAATCTCCAATTATTAATCAGAACCCCGAAATATATATGGAGAGGTAAGGTTTTACAAAAATTATTAAATTTAGAAAGATCTGCAAAAAAAAGTCAAAAATAAGCAAACTAATTACTATAAATGGAAATAATCTGCACAAAAAGGATCAAAAATAAGCAAACTAAAACCTTACCCCTACATATATATTTTGAGGTTCTATTAATCTCACTGTACCACAACATGGTCTAGCCATAGTTACTGCATGTCTATACTACATGCAAACAAGTCTACCATGCATATCACCTCAATACTCACTCCATCTTAGACAACAAATTAATCAGGCCTCAGAAAGAAGATGTGAAACACTTGTTTCCAAGCCCACTCAAGCTATTAACAGTATATATAACCGTTATTAGCCTCCTGTTCATTTTACCAATATCAAATTACCAAACCAACTCATCACTGATTCTATCCAAATTAAAAAACACATTCAAACACACTTTTTCAACTGGACAACTTACAAACCCATTGACTAAAATCTTTTTCACAATTTCTGGAAACAATATTACAATCCATGTTCTCACATCGAGCCTAATTGGTATATACTGCTTACCGCTCTTATAACAGAAGACGAAGTCCTACAAACCATATTCAAACTTCCTAATGGCAAGGCTTGTGGACCTACAGGCATCAGCTATAAAATGATCAAACACCTTAGCAACCACTGTACTACTGCTCTTACTGTACTCTTTAATCATTGTCTGTTTCAAAATACTATGCCTCAGTCATGAAAACATGGCAAAATTTACCCAATACCCAAAAACAATGCTTTTGATGGAAATCTTAATCTTACTCATCCAATAAGTTTAATCAAACACATCAGAAAAATTTATACCAAAATTCTAACTAATAAACTTAATTAAGTTTTCTCTCAGCACCCATTCTTTCACCTTTTAATTATGTCGTTCTACCAGGCAATAGTACATCTATTCCTATCTATATTCTTAACAACCTTATTGAAGATGCTAATTGTAATTACAAAGAGATTTGGCTCTTATCTTAAGACATGAGCAAAGCCTATGATTCTGTTAATCTTGACCTACTTAAACACGCTCTTCATCACCTGTCTCTTTCTCAACCTATTATCAATATTCTACTAGACCAACTTACTAACCGCCAAAATGAAGTTATAACCAATCTTGGCCTAACTTCCTTTTGCCAAGTTCAAAATAGTATCAATCAAAGGGGAACTATTACCTCTTTGCTCTGGCGAATCTACTATGACCCTCTTATCAGTTATATATATTCAACATTTCCTGGCTATTCAACCTCTAATTCATGGCCCACTAATCTTAAAAACTTTTCTACCAACAAACTTGAAGCTAATAGCTCTGTTCTGGCTTATATGGATGACACTTTGTGGATTGCATCTAGCCAAACTGAGTTATCCAACATTCTTTCAGCTGCTGAATCCTTTTACAATATGGCCAATATTAAAGTCAATCTAACTAAATCTATACTATCATCTAATGCCAAACCGAATATCTACTGCTCAATTTCTTTTAATAATGAAACACTTCCTTTCTGGCCAGCTAATAAACTCTTTAAATTTCTTGGTTGTTGGTTCACTCTGAACAACAAACACACCAAACAAATTCAACTTATTCTTTCAGAATCCTCTCAACTTATTAAAATTGCTAGCACCAAACAAATAACAGATACTCAAGCAAGATATATTATTAATACCGTTATTATTCCTACTTTAGAATATAGAATCTATAACACTATACTCAGCCAATCTACTTGCAACAAAATTTTTAGACAACATATTAATCTTGTTAAACACAAAGCTAAACTCTGCCTTACCATTCCTACTAGTATCCTGCTCCATATATATATATATAATATTAAAAATATCTGAGATACCCAATTGCAACACCACATTTCAAATTTTATTAAATACCTTAATAATGATTCTCTTCTTGGCACAACTACTCGTATTCGAGTCCAACAACTTCAATATAATCTCTGGTCCTCTAGTAGTATATTAGTTTACCCCAATCCACTTATTAACGGCCCTAATAGACTTACTACTAATTTCAAAATAATACAACTTTTCAAACATCTAAACTGGACAGTTAACCTCAATCCAAGCACAAACATACCTTATACAATTCAAGAGGGATCAATTACTCTTAAATCTCTTTTGTCATCACATCCTAACTATGCTACCTTCAAAAAACAACTTTGTCACTATCATATACTCTTTCTTGACCAACTTACCACTTCTGATAATTCTTGTCTTCTTAACTGGAAGCATATCTCTCCAAGGCTTAACAAAATTCCTAAAGTGAAAACCCCACAATTGTTTAAATTTCTTGAAAACTCTGTTATAAACTCCTCTTATAACTGTCTCATATCATCTCAACTGCAACTATCTTCTACAAATTATTATAGCTATAATACTGGTTACTTTCTAAGACATTCTAAACCTTGGCTTATTACAATACTCAATGATCAAATTGTTGTTAGCAGAGCCCAATCTACAAATTCTGGACATGTATTAATTACTTACTGGCAATGCAATTTTACAACTACCCCTTACCTATTATACCCTACCCCCAATATAATCTTAAAACTATGCACTAACTGTCCCTTCAACTCCAACATTATTAACAATAAATACACTATTCTTATTCCTATTAGTTATGCAGTCAAATTTCTTGGCAGATTTTACCCTGATAAATCAATTAATTTCAATACAATCTCTCTTGATCTAATACATTCAATCAAACTTCAAAATATTACTTCAGTTCCTGCACCCCAAAACCTTATCCTACAAGCATCACAAATCTCTTCTATATTTCTAACTAATCCCACTTCCAATACTCTTCAACAGCTTGCTAATTACAATTTGTACTCTACTAATCTTACATTTTATACTGATGGATCTTTCATTAACTCTAGAAACCTCCAATGCTCTATGGAGATCAGCTGGCTACAAGTTGAGAATGACAATATTCTTAATATATTCTATGCACAAATTCATTATGGCTATGCTCTTTTAAAGCCGAACTGTTTGCAATCTTGTCTGCTATATATACCGCTCCCAGAAACTATAACATCCAAATCTTTACAGATTCGCAATCTGTTATATCCAAATATGAAAACTTAATACAACAACCAACTTGCTCTATTTCTCCAAATATACCTTACTGGTCTATATGGAATATACTTTTTTACTTTACTAAATTTTACAACTAAAAAATTATTTTTCATAAAGTTAAAGCACACCAGAATAATATATTCAATGACAAAGCTGATGAATTAGCCTGCAACTACTTCAACATACCTGCTCTTATATTTAACACTCACAATATCTATAACCCTATATATACTTCATATCTAGAAGGTTATCTCCTTGAACTTCCTATTCATCGTAGCATCCAAACTATATATCATGCAAATATCTTTGCTCTCAACTATAAATATGAATCTCTCAGCATATAAATTGTGATGCAATTTGCTATATCTCAACAACAACCAAAAAGGTCTCTAACTTCACTCACAGCTTTCAGTTCTCCACTCTTAAAACATTTAGAGTTAAACTTCTTACTGACAAGCTTCTGCACTCCACACATTGCATAAATGAAACTCACTTTACTCTAATACTTGTTATATTTGCCATCAAAGTAGCACTATATTATACTAGGCTATGTGCCCCTCATCTAATCCTTTTTACACACTTATTAAAAATTCTTTACAACAAACTATAACTGCTAACAAGCTCCAAATCTCTCCATCACAAATCAACCTGTTACACAATCGAATTATGAACCTTGATAGTTTTTTAATACACAATACTCCTAACAAACCTTCTATATTGTCTACACTTTCTGGTCTTATTTCACTTGATATTATATATACAATATGTGAATTTACTACTTCTAACCAAGCAGCCAACTTAATTTCTATACAATTTTTTCTTCATATCAACAAACAACTTTATTCAAATATCTGGATCTCCTATTGTAGTTCAAGATCCCAACCCTAGCCAATACAACCTCAGTTACTTCCAACATCAGCACTTTCTAATAACACACTTTCTATTTCTGACACATCTAATACTACTCTCCAAATACCTTCTTTAAAAGTATCATCCTGGTACACTAACTGGATTAAATACCGCACACATCCTTCACATATCTTAATTTATTTCAACTCTAGGTGAGCTTTGGCTACTCTGGTAGGTTTAGACCACAGATAAAAAATTAGACTTGCTTCCAAGCATCTTTAGTTAGTTTGAGTTCTTATTTTTAGCACTAGGCTTAAAATTTAAAACCTTTTTCAATTATGTAAAAAGTTTTCATTAAGTTT
>CAJVPY010002137.1:0-16984 GCA_910591965.1 Dentiscutata erythropus | reverse complement strand
TTCTCTATCGGTCCCTCCCTTACTTCCAGCCGGCAACCCGGATGGGTCGGTCTGCCCAGGCTTTAGGTGCCTGAAGGATGCCCTCCCCTTGGTCATACTTTCGGAGCGTATGCCCTTTTCCTCCGGTGCGACAACCCAGTGGTTCTGCTGATATGTTCTCTGCTATAGAACCTGGTTGCTCGGTTCTCCGATCTCGGGCCCCAGTTCGAATTTAGCCCTCCTGTGATACCATCGAAAATCATTGCTACATCCCAACTCGGGACTTGCCAAATGGGTTTTCAGTTATTCCAGTTCCTCGGATTTATTGCGCCAAAGCTTCTATTACTAGATGGTGTGACCAAGATTACAGATTAAATCCAACCGATAATCAATAACCGTTAACCGTACGCAGATCCATTTTTCAAAATCGTCGTCCATGAGATTCGAACTCTAGACTTGCCGCTTGGGAGGGCGACAACTAACCAACTACACTAAGTTGCCACACCTTTTTATTGTTTATATTTTGTTTGATAAAGATTTTAATATATTGTTCTAAAAACAAAAGTAGATAATTGGTTTAAATATAGAAAGGAAAAAAGTTATTGTTTATACGAATAGAAGAATTTGAAGTTTATAATATAAGAGAAATTTATTAAAACATATTAAGGTGTTATATATTTTGAATAAGTTAGAAAGAAAAGAGATATTTAATTTATCTAAAATTGTATATATAGTTAAAAAGATGAATAAATGTATAGATCGCACCCTGCGATATGCTTAGATATCACTGGCCAATCAGAATGCAGATCAGTGATCTGATTTTGCTTTTTTTTTTGTATATTATACTAATGCTTATTTGTTCTTTTTTTCAGATAATAGATTTCTTTCGCCAGTAGTTGGTGCTTTTTCTTGCGTTATTGGTGTCATTCATTTCAGTGCGGCTTCTTTCGCCGGTAGTTGGTGTATTTTCTCGCATCGTTGGCTTGTATTTTTTCTTGCATCATTGGTAGCAGTATTTCTTTCTCTAGTAGTTGGCATTTTTCTTGCACCACTGGTGTCAATGTTTTTTAATCAGTGGTTGGCACTTTTCTTGCGTCGTTTGCGTTGTTGGAGTCGATAATTTTGGTGTTTATTTCTCCAGTAGTTCTTCAGGGGCTTCAGATTTTGTTTCAGGTAAGTATTTTGCCTACAAACTTTTTTTGTTCTATTAATAGTCTTTTTTTTAATTTAGATTTCGTTTTTCTTTGTGATTTAGTAAGTTTTGTATAGACTGGGTAGTATTGTGTTAGAGCTAGAGTGTCTTGGTTAGAGTTGGACATGTTTTTTTTTGGTTTGTAAGTATTAACTTTTTTTCAAGTTTTTTAGATGTGTTTCTTTATGGTTTCTCGTCATCATTGGAGCCGTCCCTCAGTGCTTTCGTCACTGGAATCGTTCTTTCTGGCCTTTTTCTTCATCATTGGAGTCGTCCATTTTGGTGCTTTTATATTTCTTTTTGCGATTTGTTTACTAACGGTTGTATTTTGTTTTAGGATTTTCAGAGGACTTTTCTTTTGGAGTTTTTTTCATTGTTAGAGCCAACCTTTCCAGTGCTTTTTCTTCACGTTAGAGTTATACTTTTTTCAGTGTTTCTCTTGTTGCTGGAGTCATTATTCTAGAAGTATCATCTGGCATGTTTTAGCACATTGGTACAGGTTCATTTTGTCAATTTGTAATCTGAGTTTTCATCTTAGTTTAGTTTCATTAGACCTTTCGTCTTGAACATTTCTCTAGACTGTGTCTCTATATATATAGACTTTCGTCTCAGACTATTGGCTTAGTTTATATAGACTAGACTTTGTCTCAAATGATGATTTAAAACCTTCGATGTTTTAGTTATAGAGTATATAATAAGAATTGGATTTTTATATGTATTAAGTTTATGTTGTTTTATTGGTTTAGTTTTTATTATTGTATTTCTTTACTATCATTATTATTATCTTGCATTTCTTATTTTATTGTTACAATTAAAGTTTGATTTGTTAAGTGATAACCCTGACTCAGTTTAAGAGTTTCGTTAAAGATTTTAATAGTTAGAGTTAGAATATATGTTATATGTAGACTTTATTTTTTTTAAAAAAGTTTAATAAATTAAAAAATTTTATTGGCTAAATTTGATCACACGATACTGTGATAATACTTTTTTATTTTTACAATATATAAGTGTATCACACCCTGGGTGCAAAATATAAGTGCTACACAGGGGTGCGATATCTAGATTCGTCTTAAAAAGATATTGTTATTGTTAGAATCTTTGAAAAGTAAATTGGAAGGTAGATAATGAATTGTTTAAAAACATAAAAGAGAAAGAAGATTGTGTAGTGCTTGATATAAAAATATTGTTGTAAGGTTGTATCTTAGGAATTGAAACCTGAGATATTTGGTTTTTCTTCTATAGAGATACTTACTATATATAGTAAACTCACTTTAAGTGCAAGTCAACAGGCTAGCAAAATATCTTGCACTTAAAAAAAAACTTTAACTAAATAAGCCAATTTAAATAGTTAATAAATTATCTAGCAATTAGAGAAAATAATTTTATACATACTGGTAAAAAAAACTTTGTATTTAAAGAATAAAGAACTTGCATTTATGTTATAAGTCCCAATATAGAACCAGACTATTTAATTGTATTTAGAGAGAAGTTGCACTTAGAGAAAGTTAACAGTACTTAGTTTTTACAGTTGTGTATGATACTATAGCCTTATTTGTGTATTGGGTCTAGCTATTATTAATCTGGTTTTTATATAAATAGGCTTTCTTGCCTATTTACTAACATCATTCTTTTATAAAAATATGTAAAGAATATTATTATTTTGAAAATAACAACTATATTAATGTTATTTATAGAAGGATTTAATGAGAAAGTGAACTAAATATAGAGTTATTTGAGTTTAAAGATAAAATGAAAGTGTCATCAAACTGAGTAGAAATATTAATTTTATAGTGTTTGACAATGAATTTTTCTGTAGTATTTGTATTCATAGTCTTGTTGAATTTGTAAGATTAAAAATTTAGATTGATTGAGGACATTGTAGTAAAGAATTATTCAAGCTAGAGTATGTGAATTGGTGGTTGGTATAATAATTTTTTTAGAGCTTTATCAAGATTAAGATTAGAAATGCTGTTATTTTTTGCTGCAGTATTGGTAAGCTTTAAGGTAAGAGTATAAATAATAGGCTATTTATTTGGTAGGTGTATCTGGTTTATTAATTTTTGCAAATTTTTGATCTGCTTTGAGAGTTAGATTATTTTGTATTTTGATAGAATTAATTTTTGAAATGTTGCAATATGTTGTTAATCAGATTAAAAGATAGAAAAGTTAGAGACAAAAAGAGTTGTTAGTATCATCTTTAAGTGATGTAAAAAAGGATTGAATAAGTTATTAAAGAAAAGTGTAGATACGTTTTTTAGAGTATAATCTGTATCTTTAATAGAATTATACAGTTTTTATTATTACATATAAATGTAATAAAGTGCTTTTTTGAATATTTGAAGAAAGTGATCTTTAAAAGATGTAGGTTTTGTGATTTGGAAATCAATTTTTTGTATTTTTTTGCTAAAGTAGTTTTGATTTGGTATTTGATATAGTTGTATACTTTTTCTTTATTAATTTCCATAAATTGTTTTTGATAAGCTTTGAAGAAGTTTTCAAACCAAAAGTCAAATATATTGATATATAGTTTTAAGAATAGAATTTGAAAAGTATTAATAAATTTAGATTTGGAGATATTAAGTGTAGTTGTAATAATAAAGCAGTTATTATTATAGATACTAAAATAAAGGTTTTTGAAGATTTTTATATTCAAGATTATATTGAAGTAAGAGACAAAGAGGGTGAATATCAAGTTTTCTATAGATTGTTCTATATTTGTTATAAAGAAAAAGATATAAGCAAGCAAAATTAATTGCTACTTTAAAATAATATAAGAAATTATATAATAAGATCTAATGATATGAAAATAATTAAGTTTGGTGAAGAGAAGTTCAGTAAATTTAGTAAGTAGGTTTTTAAAAGTAGAGATATAAGCATATTGGGAATGATTAGTTTTAGAGTTAGTTGGGAGCAGGGTTTACAAGATGCATATATGCAAGTATTTTTTTTAGATTTTTTTGGATTTTTAAAAAAATTTCTTAAGTATGCAAATAAAGCTTTTTAAAAAAGTTGCACAAAATGCATTTGTGTAAGTGATTTTTTTTTGAATTTTAAACACTGTTGGGAGTTGAATTTTTGAAGAAATTAAGTGAGGAAGTTAAGTTTTTTAGAGACTATAAATTTGAGTAAATAGTTAAAACTTTGTTTTTAAAAAGTTTAGAGAATTAATCTTTGTTTAGACTTGGAATTGCTAACCAGAAGTAAATTTGTGAAGGTGAGTTTTGGTGAAGTTAAAAAGTTAATGTAAAAGTGCAGAATTAAGTTTGAGTGATTGATTAAGTTGCAAACTAATCCAAGTCCTGAGAAGTATTTCTATATTTGGATTGGTTTTGTTTGTTACTTTGGAATTGTTTAATTGTTTTTTTTCTGGTAAAAAGTTTTTGGAAAAGATTAATTTTTTTCTTAGAGAGTTGATAAAAGTGATAAAAATGGAAAAATAAATATTGTTTTTGTATTAGAGGTTTGGTAGAAGAGATAAGTTTAAGTTCAATATATTGATGATTGTAAGTACAATCTTGGTGAATTAGATAGCTTTTAAAAATTATAGCTCTGAAATAGTCAGGAGTGTGTCGTGTTATTTGAACAAAAACACAAAGAATACTTTTGATATTGCAAATATTATATGTATAGTATATCAGAAAGGTAACCCAATTACTATTTTATAAAAATTAAATACTATTATTTAATAAGAAATACTTAGTATTCTGTAAGTATTTATTTATATTTACTACAAGTATTTATTTATTATTATAATCTAATATAAAATAAATATTAATTTTAAATAAAACTGCAGTATAATATATAAATTAAAATAATTTTTATTAAAACAAAAATTAGAATATAATGAGCTTGGTTTATGACAAAATTTTGCAAGAAATTTTTTTTATTAGAGCTTAAAAGTGGGTTCATAGGCAAAATTTTGAGTTATGCTCTTTTTTTTTAAAAAAATAAAAAGCCTATAATATATCTGATCTTTATATTATACTGCAGCTTATAATAAATATTATTGTAGTATTGAAAACTAGTGGTGTAATTTAGCAATATTGTTAATTTTAATACTAATTAAATACTTTAAAAATAAAAATAAAATAAGTAATTAATTTTAATACTAATTAAATACTATACAATTAATATAAAATAATTAATTAAAGAGTATACGATATAGCAAAGTGGTAGAGTTGTCACCTCCAAGTAACAATATCTAGAGTTTGAATCCTACCGATGATGAAAATTTGAAAACTACTCCTTGTATATCTTTTCTGAATATGTCAACTGCGAAATTAGAATCTGTGCCTAGTTTGTTGATTATTATGCATATTTGTGTAATATCTACATATGTGTGTATTGAAGATCCTATTAATAAAATTCAGAAGTTTTTTAAGACTTCTAGCAATGATTTTTCAATAACTACATGATTTAATTTAGTAAGATTTTTTTATTTTAATTTCAAAATGTTATAGAATTAAAATAAAAAAAAAGTTTATTAAATTTAGTTTAGTAGTTTTTGAGAAATTGCCACAAAATGTTTTTTAAAAAAACTAAAAATCTTGAGAAAAAAATTAAAATCAGTAAACTTTCTTTTTTTTTGAACTTTAAATGAAGATTTCTTGATATTAAACTATTCAAATTTGATAATATTTTTTTTATTTTATTAATCTGTGGGATCATAAAATTATAATAATAAAAAAAATTATCGAATTAGAATGGCTTGTTGTCAAAAAAATATTCAATAAAAGTTAAAAAAAATTCTACCCAGTTTTATATTTATAAGCACCAAACTTAAACAAAGATTATTTGGCACTTACCTAGTTAAATTTAAACAATTTTTTTTATTTTAATACTATAAGCATATAGAATTAAAATAAAATAAAAATTAATCGAATTTGACTAGATAAGCACCAAATAATCTTCGTTTAAAGTTTTGGTGGCTATAAATAAAAAAACTGCAGTCAACTTTTTTTAATAAATATTTCTTAACAACCAGCTATTTAAATTCAATAAATTTTTTTATTTTGATTCTATAATCCCATTGAATTGAAATAAAAAAAAAACTCATCAAATATGGATAATTTAATATTGAGAAATTGTTATTTAAGTTCAAAAAAGGAAAAATTTCACCGATTTTAGTTTTTTTTTTTATATTTTTTCTATAATTTCTTGAAACCTACTAAACCAAATTTAATGAACTTTTTTTTATTTTAATTCTATGACATTATGAAATTAAAATAAAAAAAATTTACTGAAATCAATTCAAGTAATTATTGAGAAATCATCGCTAGAAGTTTTAAAAAACATTCAAATTTTATTAATAGGATCTTTGATACACATATATGTAGATATTACACAAATGTGCATGATGATCAACAAACTAGGCACAGATTCTAATTTCACATGTCAACTTAACCTGCAGTGGCATTATATGCTATAATTGAAGGAAGCAAACCAGGGATACTGTTTCTAAGAATACTGCCCATGTAACAAGATCTATGGTAGAGTGTTCATTTGTGGAAAGACCTAGATAAAGGAATGCAAGCCAGTACAAGTCAGTACAAACACAAAATAAGCCTCTATAGTAGATCTTGATATAAAAGTAGTATAATCATCAAAATCTTCAGACTAACCAGATTAGAAAGAACTACTTGCAAATCCTGAGTATAGTGTTCAATTCGGAAAAGAATAAATAATAAAGAGTTAAGGCCCCCTTGAAAAATTGTTTAAAGTAAGAGTTGAAGAAATACAAACTGGTTTAGTTAGTATAAACACAAGATAAATCTATATAAAGATTAGGCTAGGCATATAAATAGTAAGATTATATAGTTTAATGTATATAGTAATATATACTTCACTAAAAACAATTTATAATACAAACACAAACACAAGTTTTCTGCATATCTAAGATCAGAGAATAAGATATTAAAAACCTGGGTAACTAGGTTGGGGTGGTTTTTAAAGTATTAGCCATCTCTGAAATTTCTAACAAAAATATTATCTACCAACTCACTACAGACTTTTTACTAATCAAAATAGGCAAAAATGCTAACTCAGAAGATATTAAAAAAACTAATATTCTGATTAACCAAATCTCTAATATAACTAAATACATTTTACTCTCCTCTACTTCTCAAAAATATTATTACCAGTGCTCACAATACTATCTAACAATTACTTCAAAATTCTATAATAGTAGACATTACCCAACTAAAAATTTCAAAGTAATTCACAAAGAAATCTATCATGCCAACTGTGCAAATACCCTCACATCTTCTTTCAATACATTCCAGATAACTATTTAAAAGATGATAAACCAAAACACACACAGTCTTCCAAACAAACAACTAATCCACTCTTTCAAACTCTTAACCTCTCACTATTATAGATAATGATAATAACCCAATATGGGTCCATATTATTTCTCTGATATTTTTTCCCCCAACCTTTATTTTCTCGACGATGTTTTCCTGACAATCCTTTCTCTGACACTTTTATTTCCTAACATTTATGTCTCCGACACTTTCATTTTTCCAACATTTACTTCTCTGACACTTTCATTTCTCCAACATTCATTTATTTGACACTTTCATTTCTCTGACACATTAATTTTTTTAACATTCACTTCTCTGACACAATTATTTCTCCAATGATAACTTCCATAACAAAATTACTTCCCAGCATGACTAATTATCCAACATTTATTCCCCAATATTCCCAGACAGAACTCTTAGTATAGTATTATGAAGATCAGTATGGTATGGATATGAATTTACTAAATCATACTATATTAGTAGCTGCACAACATTGTTGCACTAAACCACGAACAGATAAATGTAATCATAATTTAGACAACTCTAAAACAGAATATATAATAATATATATATGGTTTTGAATTTAGCTAAATAAATACCGAATATACAACTAAATTAATATGACAATATTGATATAAGATACTATAATCTAAACAAGAAATCTCTTTAAAAAAATATCATACCAATCCACCATAATTTTCTAATGCTAACCCTAATAATATATAATGCCAAAACAGATATTAAAAATAGAGTATATTACGTTTTATATCATGTAGTTCCAGTTATACTAATTTGCATAATTTAGAAAAGTTTTGGCAGATAAAATGTTAAATAAGACTAATTAGACCAATAAATAATCGCTAAACTTAGAGACCAAGGGTGCTCTAAATGTGATTAACTAGTTACTGGGATTGTGCATAGGTAGATTAAAATGACTCTTAATGTAATTTTGCTAAAAATATATATAGTGAAAATAAGGATAATAAATTTAGCTAATTAGAACAAGTTTATGACAAAAAAAGGTAAGGTGGGTTCAACTCTTTTTTTCATTATATGAAAACTCAATATTATACAATGAAGAGTTTTATTTTTAGAGTACTAATCAGGCTCTAGCTATGACACAAGATGTGGCTTTGATTTAGTGTTGTATATTTTTATTGTCTAAAGATTTTTGAGTTAAGTTTTTTTGATAACTATCTGATCAAAATTTTTATTGAATTTGACCTAGTGGTTATTGAAAAAATTTTACTTAAAAATCTTTGAATAATGAAAATGTACAATACTGGCTTCAATGACTATAGCATAATCTGAAGCTATATATTAAGAGGCTGATTTTGAGGCATAGTAAAAGTTGCAAAACCCAGTTACATATAGCTTAAACTGCAGTTTATCAGTTTCTTTGGCTTGTCTTCATTGTGCAGCTAAAACTGACTTCAGAATAAGCCGTTACCAGTTAACAACAAAATGTTTGGTTAGTTCAACATGAAATTTTACACTTAAACTTCACGATATTATATAGCTCTATATTTATATATAGTATGAAATAATGATTATTAATAAAAATGTGCTTTTTTTTATTGTTGTTCTTTGGAATTGAGCTAACCAAATATTTTTATCAACAGTTACTAGCTTATCCTAAAGCTAGTTTTAGCTGCACAATGGAAACAAGCAGAATGAAATAAAAGTTAATAAAGCAATTATCAGAGGTTTGGTAATAAAAATTATTTCTGCCAAACCAAAAAATAAAAAATAAAAATTTATTTTTTAAAATAAAAGTGATATCAGTTTTAAAAAAATAATAGATGAATATTTGAAAACTATAAAAGTAGGTAAAAACAAATTCAGCTGTCAAATGTATTCAGCCTAAAAAATATTTATAATATAATAACTCCAAACGATTGGATTTATTAAACTGATTAATCGAGAAATAACCAAGTTTTTATAAGATTATAAAAGTGTAGAAAAAGATACTTTGAATTTAGCTAGGATAGAAATTATTAAGTTAATTAAAAAAAGAAACCAAGAACTTGACTTTCTGGCCGATTGTGAGGAGATTATTTTGAAATAATGATCACTAGATTATTACAAATAACTATTTAGATTTATTATATACCCTTTACTGTAGAAAATATAAAAAGAAAGCCAAGATTTGTTTGCTGGTTGACTACTGAGTTAGTTTATAAAAATTTGTCCAATAGTAAAGAGATATTGAAAAAAATCAAAAAAAGAACTCTAAAACTTCAAAAGATCATTAAAGCAAAAAATTTTGGCAATTAGTTTAAGCTAAATGTAACTTGGTCTTGCAGCTTTTAACTATAGCTCAAAATCGGTCTTTTAATATATAGCTTTAGATTAAGCCATAGTTATCGAAGCCAGTGTTGTATATTTTTATTGTCCAAAGATTTTTGAGCAAAGTTTTCTCAATAACCACTAGGTCAAATTCAAAAAAATTTTGATCAGATAGTTATCAAAAAAACTTCACTCAAAATTCTTTGGACAATGAAAATGTACAATACTGAATTGAAGCCACAGCTTGTATCATGGCTAGAGCATGTTCTGAGCTATTTCAAACTGATTAGCACTCTAAAAATAAAACTCTTCATTGTATAATTTTGGGTTTTTATATGATATTTCAATTAAGAATCTTTAGAACTTTTCTTATTTAATCAAATTGAACATAATCAATCAATTTATTAATTAATTTCTCAGTTAAATTTTTATTCATATTGATTTAATGCTCTATCAAGCATATAGGTTTGATGTTTAGTTTTTAATTTGTGGAATGTGATTTAACTAGTAAGTTTATTATCACGATTAAAAAAAAGGTTTGAACCTATCTTTTTTTATCATAGACTTGTTCTGATTAGCTAAAATTTATTATCTGCATTTCACTATATATATCTTTAGCAAAATTACAGTAAAGATCATTTTAATCTACCTATGCAAGATCTTGATAACTAGCTAATCACATTTAAAGCACCTTTAGTCTCTAAGTTTAGTGATTATTTATTGTCTAATTGGTCTTATTTAACATTTTATCTGCAAAGACTATTTCTAAATTATGCAAATTAGCATGACTGGAACTGCATGATATGGGATATAAAATACCCTATTTTTAATATCTGTTCCAATATTATGTATTATTAGAGTTAGTATTAGAAAATTATAGTGGATTAGAATGATATATTTTTTTTAAAGAGATTTCTTGTTTATTTATAGTGTCTTATATCAATATAGTTTTGCTAATTTAGTTGTATATCCAATATTTATTTATATTAGAGTTGTTTAAATTATAATTACATTTATCTATTCCTGGTTTAGCACGACAATATTGCACAGCTACTAATATATTAATATAGTATAGTTTAGTAAAATAACATTTATATCATACTGATTTTCATAATACCATGCTAAGGGTTTTGTCTGGGAATGTTGGGAGATAAATGTCAGTTATACTGGGAGGTAATTTTGTTGGGGAAGTGATCATTAGGAAAATAATTGTGTCAAGGAAGTGAATATCAGAAAAATGAAAGTGTTGGGAAAGTGAATGTCAAGGAAATTAAGGTGTTGGAGAAATAAAAATGTAGATAAGTAAATATTGGGAAATGAAAGTGTCAGGAAAGTGAATGTTAGGGAAATAAAAGTGTTAGAGAAGTAAATGTCATAGAAATGAAAGTGTTAAAAACATCATCGGAGAAATAAATGTCAGAGAAAAAATATTAGAGAAATAATATGAACTCTAAAAGTATATTACGGTAGAATATATTATGTATTTTGTAAATTATGATTTGTACAATAAAAAATCACTAGTTGGTTAAGATAATTCTTCAAATTTTTTCTTTATAATTCTATAGAATTTTTTTTATATTATTTTATTGAATTTCTTCAATTATAAATCTACAAAGTTTTTGTTTTCTAAGATATAAGACTTTTAGGTGAATACTTCAAACTTTTATTAATCAAAAAAATAATAAACATCGCTTAACAGATGAAAATCACTATAATGAGTATTTAAATATATTGAAAAATTCCAGCCTGTCACATAATTATTAGATTACCCATACTTTCAAAATTCATACTATCAGTTTAAGATTCTGATTATATATTAATTATTTATTAATACTAGTCAAATTATTAATACAAAGAAAACATTTAAATTACTAAAAAATTTTTTAGCAACAATTACCATTATATCAGCAATTCTAAATACTAAAAAAAATCATAAACATATTTGAAATAATATGCAAAATAAGATGCAGAATAAGCACAAAACAAAATGTGAATGAATATTTAAACCTAGTGAATTTGTAAAAATTTGTATATCTGATATTTACAAGCTGAAGATGCAGCAAAGATCTCTACAGTCAACTTCCGCAATAGTCACATGCTAAAATTAGCTACTTTATGTGCCTATTGCGAAATTGTGACTATTGCAAGTAAAAATGTATACATTGTATATATTATTGCTCAGAAATTTAAAGTGACTATAGTGGGATTGTAACAAATGTGGGTGTGACTATTTCAAGAGTTGACTGTACCTTCAAAATTTTTCAAAAAAAGCCTAATGTGATTATTATCAGATTGAGTGCAAGTTTTGAATTCTTGATAACTGGTGGTTCTATTAAACAGCACAATTTTATTATAGCAAGCTGGATTTAAGCAAAACTTGGTTCATTCTTTAAGCCAAATTAATAACAAAAACTCTGAAGCAAATAAGTAAGTTAAAAAATTAAATAAATTTTATTTATCACTAAATTAATTTTGTAAAAAAAAATTGTAGTGATAATCAAAGACCTAACCATGAAATAAATACTCTTCTTCATCAAGAAACAACTAGTTCAAGTAGAACAAATCAAAAAAAATGCTGCCATTGTTGAAAAAACCAATTGCAATAACAAAGCCTGCAGTTGTTGAAAAAATAATTTACTATATACAAGAAAATGTGCATATGTGTGAAATCAATATTAAAATTGTTATTTTTATTTTCTATTTGATTTTTTCGTTCTTTTGCTTAAAATTTATATAATCAAAGCAATATTTATGCGTAAAATTAATGTGCAGATTTAAAATTTTTATATTTTGCATTTTATATTTTGCAAATTATACTGATTATACTGATTGTAAAACAACATATATTATTTTTAAATTTACAAATTATATATGTCAATTACAAAATAACACAAATCAAAAAACGCGAGGAACAATTTTGCATTAATCAAAGATATTTAGAACCGAAAAAGCTCATTTTTATTTGTAAAGAAAGTTAAAACTTAGAAAAAGTAGTTATAATTTTTACAATACTGATTAATTGTATTTATATAATTTTATATGCTAAAACTTTGCAATCTTATAATAAATTAAATTTGGACACTTGATTGTAATTTTTTTAAAAATTTTAATTTAAATACAGTAGTATGTTAAGGAAATAACTTAGTTTTTAGTAGTATGTAGTATGTTAAATATGCGTAAATTAAATAGATTTTAGTAGCAGGTTAGAATATAAAAAATAGTACTTAAATATCTTAGTATATAGTAATTGTATAGTAATGATATAGTAATTACATAATTACTATTAAATTTAATTTTAACTAAATAGTTACTATGCAGTTATTTCGCATTAAGAGATTTAAGTTTCTAACATAGCATCAAACCCTAAAATAAATATATTCATATTTAAGAAAAAATTTATTATTTTTTGATATGGACCCCAAAAGAATTACATTG
This sequence comes from Dentiscutata erythropus, assembly GCA_910591965.1. Taxonomy (NCBI): domain Eukaryota; kingdom Fungi; phylum Glomeromycota; class Glomeromycetes; order Diversisporales; family Gigasporaceae; genus Dentiscutata; species Dentiscutata erythropus. The sequence goes on along the minus strand of CAJVPY010002137.1, from coordinate 3,787 downwards.
AGTTAAGCACTTGAATTTAAAGATGATTTCTATAAAGAGGATGTTTTTCAATAGTTATTATTATTATTATTTTAATTCAAAAGTGTTTTTGATTAATGATGAATAAATCATAAACTGATCAGTATTTTAATAGTTGAGTGTAATAAATAAAAATTTGAAAAGTTTGCTTAAGTAAAAAACTTAAATCGCACTTTAATCATCAGCAAAATCGATCAAAAATTTTATGGTTTTAAGGAATCAGCTACAGTACATAGAACTATCTATATGTTTGTAATTAAAGACAGTTTTTGATTCTACAGTAAACAACACTTGTATCTTAATTATAACTGATATTCTTCATTATAACAAACAAATAATATTTTTATATATTTAAATAACTTACCATATCCTGCCGTGAATAAGCATTTAACTTTTGCAATTTCCATATCCAAGTTTCTTATAAATAAGTGATCGGATCTGTACCATGATACCAAAATTACGCAGATCCGATCACTAGTTCATGAGAAACTTGGATATAAAAATTGCAAAAGATGGGTGCAAGATATAGTATATTTTTTCTCTTATGTCAAAATTGCATTTTGAGATTATGTATCAATAAAATCAAGCTTGAAATTTGATTGGTTGACGTGACCAAATTAAATATTTCATATGTTATGCATATAAAAAAAAAAATAGAATTTAATTTTAATTGATGATTTATCAGTTAGCTGAAGAATGATCATAGTAAAATGTAACTCAGATTACTATATAAATTTACTATAGTGCGAATCTGGCAATTGCCCAAGGTAAACTTTTTTCATACTAAGTTAATTACCTTTCTTGCTTAAGAGACTTTTGTAAAGCTTGTCAAAATACATCTAATGGTGGTTGGAGCGTCAAAATCGGCCTGGTGGGTGCTGAGATATCTTTAAAAAACCTCTCTTTTACTATGTAAATTTCTTTGCATTTTTGTAAAGAAATTTATATAGTAAAAGAGAGGTTTTTTAAAGATATCTCAGCACCCACCAGGCCAATTTTGATGCTATAACCACCATTAGATGCGTCTTGACAAGCTTTACAAAAGTCTCTTAAGCATGAAAGGTGATTAACTTAGTATGAAAAAAGTTTACCTTGGGCAATCACCAGATTCGGACTATAGTAAATTTATATAGTAATTTGAATTATATTTTACTATGATCATTCTTCAGGTGACTAGTGGATCATCAAATAAGTGATTATTGAAAAGAGTTGGATTGCTTATAAGATATATTAATCTAAATACTTATTTTAATATTAATATATTTATATTATTAGAGATGTGGCGATTTAGTGTAGTGGTCTAGTTGTCACCCTCCCCAAGTAGCAGGTCTAGAGTTCAAATCTTACAGATGACGAATTTTGGAAAATAGACTTGTATTATAGTTAATGGTTGTTGATTATCGGTTGGATTTAGAAAAATCTGCAATCTCAGTTACACTATCTAGTAATGAGAGCTTTGGCACAATAAATCCAAAGAACTGGAATAACTGAAAACCCATTTGGGAAGTTTTGAGTTAGAAGTAGCAGTAATCTTCAACGGTATCACATGAGGGCTAAATTTAAACTAGGGCTCGAGATCAGAGAACCAAGCAACTAGATCCTAATGGTGAAGGACATACTAGCTAAACCACTGGGTTGTCGCACTGAAGAAAAATGGTATATGCTTCAAAAGTATGGACCAAGAGAAGGGCATCCTTTAGACACCTAAAGCCTAAGCAGACCAACTCTTCTGAGTTGTTAGCTGGAAGTAAGAGAGAGACCGGTAGAGAATTTGGATAAGAAGACAGTTTGATTGTGGGTATCAGGGTTTGTTGCGAACCTATACAAGAGCAGAAGTAGGTAATGACAGGAGTTTAATGATTAGCTCTGACCCCAAGTGCATGGGTCAAGCAATGGCAGGATGTTACTGAAGTCTGAGTAAGTACATGTATCCTAGCATAGTTAGACACCGGTTTTACAAAGGTCAGTGCAAATTTTACAAAATGTGGTGCCACTATTGCATCTAGGTGCTAAGTTAGTAACCAGGTGAAATCAGGTATGTTGGAAGAATTAGTTATATGTATTATGGCACCTGTTGTTTAGAAATAGTTCTCATACACTATTTGTCAACAGGTCTAGAGTTTATCACTTACCAATATGTAATTTGTATGAACTATACTTCTAATAAATATCTAACAAGATAGCCAAAGTTAAAAAATATATATATATATATATATATATTATTTTTGTACTTGCAAACTATATAAACTAATATAAAAATTATTAAGTAATAGTATTTATTTATTTTTTTAGTTTTAAAGTAATCTTTATAGTTATATCTTTTTATTAAAAGTTTGCTTTTAAAGTTACAATAAAAGTACAACTAGCTATATATATAATTTTTGCTTATTTATTAAATATTTATTCAAACTTTCTAATTTTAATCTTTTTACTTTTATTAAATAGAACTTATTAACTTTTTATTACTTTTGATTTTTTTAAAAATAGATTTATTAGATTTTAATTATGCTTTAAACATCTAACTATTTTATTGGCTATCAGAGATGCTAAATCATATTTGAAAATAAGCTCCAAATAACTATAAAACTGGTTAAAAAGACTCTAGTCTTTTAAAGACTGATTCATATATAAGATCCATGAATGCAACTTTGGAAGCTTTAATTCTGAAGCGAACATGATTTAAAAAGAGGAATAAATTTTTCAGCCTAACTTTTTGTAAGATTCTAAATTAAATTAAACTCAATTAAAATTCGTCAATAATTTTTATAAATAATTTAAATATTTTGAATTAATTCGAATTGTTTTGAAATAAATTACAAACCTCAAAATTTACTAAGTTGCTTTCAGAGAATTCTTCACTTCGGCTTAAAAGATACATATTATTTCAATTTTCATAAAGCTCCATTAACTTTACTTGAATAGGTTTGTTTATATTCAAGTTATCTAAAACAAATATCATAACCTTCATAAGATTACAATAATCATTTGCAGTAAATCCTGCATTTGATTGAATTCTATTTTTAAAAATCTTTAGACCTGGAAATCTTGAAATATTAGCTAATCTATTATCAATTGTTTTCAAGATAAATACACTATGTTTATTTTTTAAAAGACCAGATATAAAAATAATTTGATATTTAAATAATTTCAAATCTAAATGATGCATTCTATCAATTACTATCACTTCATATATATTTAAATTTCTAAAATTAATTTAAAGTATAAAGTTTAGTATTTATTAATCTATTGTGTAGTTATTTTAATTAATTTGAATTATTTTAAAATATTTCGCAATGTTGCGAACTAAACAACATATATCAATTATACGAACATAAATTTGTATTTAATTTTTATTATAGTTAATATATATTTAATTATTTTAAAATAATTCACAACAATTCGAAATTTTTAAATGTAAAAATTTTATAGCTTACTTAAAGTTCTAAAAAAAATTTGGTATGGATTCTATACATACTGAATTTTCTTCACTATTATTAAAATAGTTTCGCATATTTTCATGATTTCTAAGCACCAAATCATATTTAGAACAGTCTGTTTGTGCTAATTTTTCTCTTTCTATCAAACAGAAGTAGCAAGGACGATTTGATTATACTAACTTATAAGTCAGACAAAATGTTGTAGCCTCTGGCCAATCTGCAATTATTGTTGAAACTTTTGGAATAAACCAGACTATTTTGTTATTGATTAGCAAATTTATACCAAATTTCTTAAGCCTTTGAATAGGATCTAATATAATCTCTAAACATTT
>CAJVPY010002136.1:0-16993 GCA_910591965.1 Dentiscutata erythropus | reverse complement strand
TGAAGAGTAGGAGGGAAAAAGGCATTGAGTTTATTGCAGGCTTTTTGTTCAGAAACTATATATTTAGATTACACACTCCTAATACAATAAAGACAGGATTGCCAATTAAAAAAAAAAAAATATATATATATATATATATATAATTTTTTTTTTTGCAAACAAGCAGTCATACTACAACTTTATTACTTAAACGTAGATGTTACAAATTTTACATTTGAATTTACTACTACAGCTATGCTGCTTTGTACTATAGTGCAATTTACCCAGTTTCTATTTGGACCTATGTACGACATGCCAGAGTAGAAGCAACCTCCTTGCTTATCTAAATCTACCTCAGATTTAGAGTCTACAAATTACCAGCTGGGATCTACTAGCCTGCCATGACTACCCATCCCTTCTTGAAAACTTTTCTTGCCTAGATCCAGGCAGAATAGTTTATCTTTTACTTTTCTATAAGGGAATATCATATGTCAAATTTACCAAAGAAAAACAAAATTTAGGAAAGAAAGAGACAAAAAAAAAAGAAAAAAAAAAAAACATATTAAAAACAGTATGTTCTAAATCTAATTCCATCATAAAGGGAAGAAGATGAAAAAAGCATAAAAAGAGACAAGGTATCATGACATACATTTAAAAAAAAAAGAGGTGTACTATTATAATCTGTGCAAGGCTGAAAAAATTATATACTACATGCAACGTTTGTATATTTCTATTGTAAAGCTTCGCCTTAACTTTGGGTTTTTCTTTCTGACCATTCAACATACTCCAGATAGTTTTGCTCTTGCCCGTTTTAATTTGTATCTCAAGCCAGGTGCTGCCACCATCCATAGACCCATATCTCAAGCCACCTGCTGCCGCCATTAGGAGTACCTTCTTCCTTATTAGAGTTTCTTATCTAGGGCCTAATCCTGTATAGAGGCACTGTATTCATAAAACACGTGGTTGCAGTCTAATGGGTATCCGAATTTGGAATGTAAACAATGCCGATCTTTTGGAGGGGGTAAACCAAATCCCCACTTTTTTTTAAAAAATTTTAGAAGACTGGCAGGAGAGTAGAAGTAAGTAAAAAAGGAGTCACTTGTTTGAATAAAGAAGTGTGGCTTGAGAATAGCAAGTTCTTCACTGTTCCCTAGTTATTTTGCAACAGGTTGCTTCGTCAACGGAGAAACCCTATAATCTTCACCAAAATTTTATATACAAGGGCACACTTCCCCAGCCAGTTATCTTGTATAAAGACGTTTTTGGCTTGCATATCAAATATATAAAGGAGTCCCCATAGATCACAAGAGGTTGACCTTTATAAAAACCACACTGTTGTCTATCTACTACAGGTTTTTTTTACTTCTCCAGTGTTCAAACTTAACTTTTCTTTTGTAGGAAATTTTGGTTCAAATGATCGTCGAGAAGAGTGTTTTGGGATGTACTATGAAAAAAAAAATATATAATTTATACTACGCTATTCTAATGTTACATTGTATTACAACCTGCTTTGTAACAATACAAAATGATTAGAAAACCAATTAAAATATCAAATTGAATACAATATGTAGATTTTTTTGTATAACAAAAATAAAGTAAAAAACTAAAAATAATTATTTTATTCTAAACACTAATACTAACTCTAATATTAAATTTACATGTTACACAAACACCCAGATTTAATACACTAGGTGTCAAATTAGTTTTTTCTTACTTTTAATTTTTTAATCTAAAATATAAAATAAAAGTAATATAATTTTTATTTTTAAATACAGTATAATACTAGTAAATTATTTTAAAAAATGAATTTATAATATAGTAATTTTAAACAAACTTGCTTAAAATATTTATAAAAAAAAGTTTTTATAAAAAATACTGTATATAGTATTATAAATATTGCAAAAATAATATATATATATAGGGTATATATAGTACAATATATAATTAATAATTATATATACAGTATATTGACACTAATTAATAAATATATATTGCAAAATTATTTTATATAAAAAACCATATATGTATATATAATAATTGATTCTTACAACGTATGAATTTTGAAAATAATCGTCAAGCCCGGTTTTTTAATTTTAACTATAAAAAAAAAAGGATGGTACATACGTATAACGATAATAATTTTTCAAAGATTCGCAAAAAACTGACCCGACAGGATTATGATTCATTCTATATGGAGAGATTGTGATATTTTATATTACGAGTTAATTTTAATAATTTTATTTAATAAATAAATAAACAGTAAACGTCATTATCAAAAAAAGGCCAATAACCTGACTATTAAATTATTACACAAGTTTATATAATATATATTTATTATATAGTATAAAATTGAAAATTGATTGTTTCTCATAACCCCACCGGGTCAGCTTTATAAAATTTCAATCCAAAATTTTGTTATTTATATTATGGATGAGCTTTTGAAAAAAATTTGGGTTTAATATTTTTCTCTAGATAAAAAAACAAAAGTTTTGTAATTAAAATTAAAAACCGGGCGGGTCACTTTAAATTTTATGTTATGAGAAACAATTAATTAACTTTATGTAGCCTAATATCGATATATAGATAACAAAAAAATTTTTCCATTGTGTGATATAAGTCTTTATCACAAATACTTCGTAGTTTCATTGTCCATTCAGTCACTTTAATGTCACGTTTTTCACATGATATATTGCCGAATATTTGATTGGTCCAACTCTATCAGATAAATTCTATAATTATATCAGAAATCCAAAAAAGTAAGTTTTGCCACTTAAACTCAGCTATCCTGTATGATTGCTGTATGTGTTACGACTTTTTGAACTTTTTCTTGAAAATTTGTAGTGTAATAAATTCCTCTTATCGAATAGCAGTTAAGTCCACCATAGGCATTCTTAACGCCCAAAGTATTTACACTAACTATGGAATCGTCGAATAATAACACCACTTCACCGATTGAATCTTTTACCACGAATGTTATAACTCTTGTATGTTTCCGTTTATGTTGAAGTAACTTCTCACCTGACAGGGAGACGTCTTATAACAAATAATAAATTATCTTTCGGTTCTTTGTAGTCTAACATTGTGAGTGTAGGCTGGCGCAAGTATTCTTATGCTTGTTCCTCCGACCAACTCCGCTCTTTTATCACCTCCGCACCTCTACTGTCGTCGTGGTCAGAAGCCACTAGTCTTCCACCAATGGACGATCCTATCGTTGCTAACTACTTGAAGCTGCTCGAAGAAGGAGTTCCATGTACGTGGCAATACAGTGGTGAATCAAAAGGTAGCTTTGAAAATCTTTTTACAGACAATATGATACTGCATAGAGAACTGTGGATTTTTTGGCTTGAGGGGCAAAAAAATGACCTCTCCTCTCAAAATAGTTTGTATCAGTTAAAAGGCGAGTAATGCTTCATTTGTAAATTTTGATCACTACTAGCATTCAATTTAACTAATTCATCAATTATTATTAATTTGTAGATTTGAAACAAACAGATGGAGGAAGTTTCTCTTTGAAAGATATCGATTCTCACACAACAGAATATCATTTATTCATAAAATCTATTAAAAATTTAATAAGCCGGTGTGATATTTATTGTCTCATACTCTTTGTGCAAGATGTAAACTTGATTAAATTTTAACTAATCTTTTTACTTTACAAAATTAAAGATCTTTAATAGGGAAAGGTGCAGTCCCTTTGGGTGAATGGAACGCCTTTCCACAAAATTTTCAGATAGTATATGAAAGGTTAGATAAAGTATATCTATAAATATATATAGAAAACAATTATTAAAACTATAAATTTTTTCATTTATCAGTATATTATGCTGCAAATGTGAGGTACATCTAACGGCCACAAATTTAATCATCCAGCCGATTGTAAAATATCAAAGTTTACGTCCTCTAGAGCCTAGCGACCTTGAATCACCAGATAGCATACGAACCGTAATATCTCCTTCTGGTCTACGAGCCGATATACTGCCTATTCAGCGCTATGAAGAAGAGGACGTATCTGCTATCTCGAAAGAGTTCAAGACATTTTTTAATCTTGATACATCAAAAATGTCTGGCACAAATGAATCATATTTACCTCCTTTAGTGCAAATATCAATAAAGCAAGATGTTATAAAAGAATTTCCTTACCCTTCACAATATATATATGTTGTTACTGAGGGTAATATAAGCTATCAACGTGGAATTTCGGATTTCGGAATGGGTCCTGTATTATGGAGCAATTTGGACGGTGGATTAACAAATAATATTTTGTCAAAAGAACAACTTCTAAATGACATCAATTGGTGGCACTACAATGATCCGTTACGTGATGTGGTAACCGTACTGAACCAAAGGGATTTTCATGACTCAAGTGTCCCATCTCCATCCGGTCCAGAAACTCCAATAGTTAACGTAACATTTAATGCAAACTCCCCAGCGCCTTCTTTAGCTCCTGTATCAAGGTCCAAAAAACGACCTTTGGGAGACACAAGAGCTTATCCATCTCCACCTGATGTAGTCCAACCGATGCCTGCTGAAGGATTGATTCCACAGCTGCAAAATGAAGATGCATTATCTATCAATGACAACATGATGGCTATGATGGAGTTTGACTACGATCCAAACTTCACGGAAATAACGGATGCAGATTTTGATGTTTTTAATAATAGTGGAGAGGTTTGTATATATATATACATATGCTTTTCTTAAATAAAAAAAAACCCCGATCATTACTAGTCACAAAAGACACGTTCTGATATAGTACAAATTTTCCTAACTATATGAAGCCTCTAGTTCATACAACTGCGCCAACAAATTATCTAACACCAGCACCAGATACAACAACAGTTGTCAAAGAACCAATATCTATTACACCACAGTCTCCACCGAAGAAAGCAAACAATAGTAATTTCGCTGATGATCTTAAGTGTTCTCCAGATAAAAAGACAAATCCACTAGTTCCTGCTGAATACGCCCCATTGGAATTCGTCAAAGGCGTGGATGATTCTAAATATCTTCCTGGTGGAAGATTCTTTATACACACCAATCGGAAAAAACGGAAACGTTATATATACGGCCCTGAATACATTCCACTACCGAAATTAAAGCCCAAAAAGCAAAAAATCTTGAGCAAAATTCCGAAAAATGAAGTGGAAGATAATGAGTGTTCAAGTTCTGAAAGTTTCACAGAGGGTAGTGATTCTAGCTATGATAGTGATTCGAATTGTGATAGTGACTCAAATTGTGATAGTGACTCGGACAATGATGTAAACACCAAACAAATGGGCGCTCTGACAATGAATTCTCGAAAATTAGAATTTATAAATGCAGGACGTTTATCAATGATGATTGATGGCCTTTCTAGTTGCCGAATGCTTCGTACATTAAATGAATCCGAATCAAAAGGTGACATAACGAAAGTTGCTCTTACATATCTTTGTGAACAAGTTGTACTTGGTTCCTACCCTTTTGGAGTCGGTATTCGTGGCGAAGGAGAAAGTACGCATGAGCTACTAGAATCTCACAGGTGTCTCGTTGAAAATTTAAGTGGAGGTAAAATTAATTATTAATTTGATAATCACTTTGCCAACAGTCATTTCACTGACTGGATCGGTTCATCGACAATCACTTCACAACAAACATTATAAGAAACCATGTTTTATATAAATTTGATATAATTTAGAGATTATTAAAGGTTAAGGTTAGGATGAGTTCTAGTATAGTTATTTTCATGTTAAAGTATGATAAGCAATAGGAAAAATTGTCCGTGAAGTGGTTTATAGTGAACTGACCTATTCATTGAGATGAACTGTCGATGAATTTGACATTCGGTGAATAAACACTTGATTAAATTATGCGAAATTTTTAACTTAAATTCATATTCGATGTATATGTATGATATTTAGAGCTACCCACAGCATCTGTGCTTCCATTCGAGGTAGATAAAGTCATCACTGAAGTTAAAAAATCGATGGTTGACATATCCACTAGCATGCAAAAACCAGATGATTTGCAGTTATCTATAAAAGGGCCACTAACGGTTCGGGAATATCATAGTCTTGATGGTATACCTCACACTTATTATTTATGTTTAAGATTTAATCCTAAATCTCACATATGTTGCAATCTTTAGCATGTCACGAATCTGGCTCAACAATACAAAATAAAGGAGATATGGGATCAAACTTTCGGGAATTCTCTACCCCTGACGTTATTACTAGCGCAAATGAATATTTAATTGAAACCTCTCCTGAAATTTTAAAATTCTGGGACACTCATAAGCTTACTCCATATGATGGAGCGAAGAATGTCAAGTATCTTGTGATGTTCCCTGAATCGGATAATCTTCGTTATTACATTGAATACTTTTTTGATGAATTACGAGTTCAATACGAAGTATGTATTTGCATTATTACAGTGCATATTATTAATTTAGGATTTAGTATTTTAATTATATATTTATCTTTCGCCATCCAGCACCTCTGTGCATTAGGTTCTCATGAAGCTGCTCCTGTAACGATAAATAAAAAAATTAATAATGGCCTTGTACCGATTTCTTTAACGCGTAAGTGGTCTTTATAAAATAGCTATTACCAATTCGAATTAGGAGTTATATCCTAATATAAAATTATTAACCCGATTTAGAACCTTCGCCAAACGAGTCAGAATTATTACTACAAATTCGAAGCTACGAAGTAGCTTGTGAACGATTAGGTAACATTGGCAGTTTATTCTTGAATCATTTGAAACCAGTTCTGAATATCTTTACATTTTTAGGCAAGTCATTGGCACAATCTGCAAAACAATATGAAGATCATAACCTCGTTATATATTTGGTCAATCCATGGAACCATTTGTCGTCAAATTTCGATATTTTAATAAGTTTTGCAAAACTTAAAGCATGTTTTAAGGAAGGCAATAAGAAAAATTCATATCTCATATTTCCACAAATTGTGCCAATTGATCATATTGTTCGATTCGGTAAAACAACCAGCTCGTCGTTTAGGCCAAAACCTGTGCTTAAAGAACTAGCATTTTCTGTTTATACTAGATCTCAGGTATGTGTTTGAACAAACCATTGTTTCTTGCTAAGAAATGTTTTTTATTGACTTTTATTTTCTGTAAGACATATAAAGCACCATTCATTTTACCCAAACCAACTGTGTTATCGGTAAACTTTAAATTGACTAAAGACCCACTGCCTATCGAAGAGCTTGTCACATATGATACTATCCTTCAAATTTCGTATGGATATAGTTTTGATAAACGCAGATTGTTTTTTGTATGGGTGGATATGCAAGGAAAGCACTTAGGCTATGAATCGTTTTCCACGACAGTGCCATCGTCATCAACGAAAAATTTATTTAATTTAGCTTGGATTAAAATTCGAAAAACCATGGGAGACTATCGGCAGACAAATATCACCAAGGTCGGGGTGATAACTAAGGAAGAAAAAGATCGTATGTCGTTACAATAATTTTTTACTCATTATTTATTTATAATTTCAACCAATTTATAACATCTTTTTTTTTTTTTTACTTCAGTATGGTTACAAATAACTGGAGGCGGTATTACTATTCTATCAATTGATATTGAACCAGCCTTGACCATTAATCCTATTTTGGAAAGTAAATATCAAAAATTAAAGGCATGTGGCATGGTTTTGAATCATCCAATACCGTTACAAGATTTTCTACCGGTGGCAACCGGATATTTACTAGAAATGGATACCACCGATATAGTGTCTAGTGCTATCCAGGTAAAATTATTTCTATAACTGTTTTACATTTTCTCTTTTTTTTTTGCTTTATCGTCTAAAATTTTTTTCTAGGTTAATCTACTTCATTCACCTAAATCCGATAAGTACACACAAGTTTTATGGGATATTCTGAAACAATTTCATACCCTTACATTTATGGAAATGACCCAAACTCGCGCGTGCCTTCCATTTCACGTTCTATCCGTTGAACGACTTGCGCGAGCATTTGTAGGAGCGCCTACATAAATTGTAAACAAAATATTGATACCATACAAATTGGTCTCCAAACATCCTTTGTATTATATATGCATATATATATACTTTGTATTTCTTCTCACATACTTTATTGTATGCTTATTCTTATGTAACTTTATTTACATTATTTTTTTTTTTCACGCAGCAAAATTGCTCTTGCATTTGATTATTTGATTTATTTGTATTTTTTTTACGTCCCTTTTTTATAGGATGCTATTAGTACAGCTTTCAATGTATATATAATTTTTTTTTTTTCTTTTAGATGAATTTTATTCATATTTATCTTTAATATCGATTTTGTTTTGAGATTCTTATTGATATACATTTTAAAAGTATATATTATTACTATTTAGTAAAAATTTGAACATTTAAACGGAGGAGGGAGATAAATAAGTTATATAATTATCGTTATCCTTAAAAACATTCTAATCAATACTTGAGAATTTATGATGTAAAAATGTCATCTTAAAAAGAAGTTCTGTATAGAATTTTCTTTTCTTAATTGTAGAATTGATGACAATTTTTTTAACCGCTTAATGAGACATAGATGTATTAGTCTTTTAAAAAAAAAATTTTTCTTAAAAAAGATAATAAAATAAATAAAATAAAAATAAAGGTGTGATTTGTTTGCTTCGCTCATGAGCGTTGTTTCATTCAACCTATTTACGAAGCTCGATTAATTTATTTTTTCAATGAGTTTGACCGTCATGAATTAAGAAAGTTATAATTTGGTTCGAATTTCTGGATCGATTAAAGTTCATATTGCAAAAGAACGTGAATATTTTATGTGATACAGCAAGTAAAGATATTCAATTCAGATTTAAAATTGTCTTTGTTGGTAGGGCACAAATCCGCACTGTCGCTACAAAGTATGCCATTTGACCTGAATATTTGAGTCACCTAATCTCCCTAGTGGTATCTCCAAAAACATTCATGTAAAATTGATTGTGAAGAAACTTCGATCAACTTTAATATTATACTAGGTAAATGGAACCCATTTAAGGCCCGAAGGACTTATCACAGATCACTCAACACGGGTATCAAACATTTATTTGCATATATATAACTCATAACTTGAATTTCATAGTTTTTCTACTAAATTTTTATTTTATATAAACTTTTAATCAATTTTTTAACCCATTACAGAATTATAAAATATTTTTTAGTTAGGATAGGAAGACTTCAGAAATTATGTGAACTTAAGAAGCGATAGTAACTTCGACTTCAACCCCAGGTTCAATAGAAATAGAAGTCTACAGACGATTTAATAATTTAAAGATTAAAAGATTAATCGATAATAGTTTACAATATTAAAATGATAAAAGCATACATACAATTTGTTTTACAATTTCACTAGGAGAATGCAAGTCGATTAATCTTTTATGAATTCTCATCTCGTACCTATCCCAAGTTTTACTACCCTCACCACAAGGTGATTTACGTGTAGTAATTCTCAAAACTTTAGTGGGTAAACGTACAGGCCCTTTAACTCGCAGTTGCTTTTCCTTTGCCCGACCAATTAAGTCTGAACAAACTTTTTCTAAAGCTTTAACATTTCGTGAAGTTAAAGTGATTCGAATGCGATGAACCTATTATTTTCATTGGGGTAATATTGAATTTTAAAAGGAGGTTGATCGTATTTCTGGAGCTGAAAACAATTTAAATACTTTAGGTTGTTCATCGGAATATTCTTCTTTGCCTTTAGCGACGTAACTCATGGTTTCGTATTTCCGTTTTATAACCAAAAGACAGCGGTGACTAAAGGTTTCTTGTGTAGAATTTTTTTTTTCAATGAATTTAATATGCATGATAATCATATCTGCACATGATCAGAATTACGTCCGGTCATGTGAATCCTATTAAATACATTTTTTATTACTTTTTTTTTTTTTTATTCTTCTTCCAAACATTCACGGATAACTTGTCTAATTTCGTTTAAACCATCCCCAATACGATTAGTATTCACAGAATAAATTTTAGAAAGACGTTCAATTGCTAAAGCATTTAAATCAGAAATTGTTTTCATATCAATTGAGCTGATTGGATTGTTTATTGGAAGATTTAAAAGACGAGTTGTGCACTAAATATACAAAGTAAAGTCAGAAATATTGTTTTAATTATAATTATAACACTGTTAAAGTAGTAATTACCAGTTTAATTCCATAGAGAGCCCTAACATGATCTTCGCATAATTCAACAACACGACAAAATTCTTTTAAGGCCAAAGTAATATTATCACTTGTATCACTTGTGTATAATATTTCGGCATATTTTAAATGATAAAAATGATTTTGTGGCTGAAGTAAAATAAGTTCTTCAAGACAAAACGCAGCTTGCTGATATCTATTTTGACAAGAAGAACGTTAGCCTTGATTAATCTTTGATAATAAAAAAATCGAATGAAGGACTTACGAATGAAATCTTAGATATAGATCTGATAATTCCAGCCAGCCTTCAGCATCAGTGTAAAAATCATCAAGATATTTAGATAAAGCATCCATAGCTTGTTGATATTGACCTTTTGCTTTAAACACGGCAACTCGACGTTTTGAAGCTGCCTGTGTAAATTGGCCATATTCACAATTTAAATCTCGTATATTCTATCAAGCAAAACTAAAATGACAAAAAGAAAAGGCTTACAATATTTGAATCATCTTTTTCCAAAATTTCATCATAAAGTCGCAATGCCTCATCTAATTTATCTTCTGCCTCTAATTTCATTCCTTCTAATATCTTAACTCGAGGCGATCCAGGAAATCGTTTTTCAAGTTTTTCAAAGCATGTCTTTTATTGATTAAAAATGATGATTTAATCATTTTTTGTTCATTTGTAGCAATAAAGAATAAATAATTCAATAATTCAATAACACATATTAAACTCCTCTTTTTTTCTTTTTACCTTTGCTAATGCATCATTTCCATGATCAAGTGCAGAGATGAAAACTTGTTCATATACAGGCCAAACTATTTATTATTTAAACGTTATAAATATAGCTTTAAATACATAAAAATTTAATAATAATCTAGATGATTTACTACATACCCTCATCACCAAGTTTTCTAGTGTAGTCTCGTAATAATCTTTCGCCTAGTGAAACAACTAAAGCCGATTTCCGTTCTCCACTTTTACGTAATTCGTGAAGCGTCTCGATCGCTCTTAAATAATCAAACGGTGCCATAACTAATACAACTACTTACTGGTCAAACAAATGAATCGGAAACCAATCTCTGACGTTGGAAGGGTATCCGTTGCTTTATTTGTAGAGGATTTTCAAAATTTATTTCAGTACAAAGCGGTACAAGTATAGATTACGATATCGGATCGATTGGAGTGACACAAAATGTAGATTAGAAAGTTGTGCAGGGAGTATTGATAAAAACAATCGATGTCGATGTTGGCTCATCATCTATTAAAGGCATGTTATCTATCATTTATTTATCAGATGAAATTTACGAACACTCTTATCATATGCTTGAAATCTCTTTACCGCACACGTACTCCAAATAACAAGTAGTACACTTTTTTTTCTTCTTTATAAAAACCTTTATATCATATGAATATACTCTCTTTTGAAATGACTGAAATTGAACAAGATCATGATTACGAATCTTTACCGGCAAATTCTTCTTTGACTGCTAATCTAATCGCTGGTGCCCTAGCTGGTATTGGTGAACATACAATAATGTATCCAGTAGACAGTATAAAGGTTAGTTGTAAATTTTGGGTTTATATTTTACAAAATATTTTTAATATATATCTATTTTTTTGAAATTAATAGACTCGCATGCAAATTATAAATCCAACTCCACAAGCTGTCTACACAGGTATTGCAAATGCATTTTCTCGTATTTATTCAACAGAAGGCATTCGTACTTTATGGCGTGGCGTAAACTCTGTGGTATTGGGTGCGGGACCAGCACACGCCTTGTACTTTGGAACATACGAAGTATGTAAAGACCTATTCGGCGCAAATATAGGAGAAGGACATCACCCAATTGCCCATGGTACTATTGAATAATAGTATTAGCTCATGATTCCATTAATAATATAATATTAAATGCTAATAACCATAACTTATTCTTTGATTCATAGGAACTGCAGGTGCATGTGCGACAATAGCTAGTGATGCATTGATGAATCCATTTGATGGTACGTAAGCTTTCATTAGATTATGTAATTTAGTGTTTCAGGCTAAAAAGTCCGAAATATTTCTCCAATAAAAAAAATAAAATTTCTCAGGAACGAAATTAATCCTTAAAACATATAATAAATTTACTTTTTTTAAAAAAAAAAGTTTAAAATATTTCGCTAGCATAAAATAATATCTCATGGATGAAATATTTCGAATTTAACCGAAACACTAATATCATTGCCAATTTACGTCATTCTCATGCAAATCACTCTCATGCAAATCACTCACTAATTTTTCATTAGTTATAAAACAGCGAATGCAAGTCCATGGATCTACACACAAAAACGTGCTGGCTTGTGCTCGCTCAGTATATGCAAGAGAGGGCTTGATAGCCTTTTACGTATCGTATCCCACGACATTAACGATGACCATTCCATTTCAAATGTTTCAATTCAGTTCATATGAATATTTTCGTAAAGTGTTGAACCCTAGTGGCTCCTATGATCCAAAAACACATATGATAGCCGGTGGGCTCGCCGGTGCGATTGCAGCAGCAGCAACAACACCCTTAGACGTTGCCAAAACCTTATTGCAAACAAGAGGGAATTCATCGGATCCTCGCGTACGGAATTGCAGTGGTTTAATAGAGGCGTTTCGAATAATTTACGAACGGAATCGCATGTGGGGCTTTGTGAGAGGATTGAAACCTAGAGTATTATCACATATGCCTTCAACAGCTGTTTGTTGGTCAATGTATGAATATTTCAAATGGTTTATCACCAATAGTGGTTGGACCCGTCTGAAAAATCATGAACCCGCGGGTCACCCGGGTGGATAAATGATAAAATAACATAAAATTCTATCTTTCTTCTATAATTATAATATGAAATTAATAAAATATTTGATGAATTGCACAAGAAGTATACTAGAACTGATTCATAACATGTCAGTATAATATAATACATTTCTAACTCTTTTTAAACAACTCAAGCGCCTAGTTACATTACCTAATTTTTCATATAAGATATTTTTCTCTTTCTGTAACAAAATTATCATCTCATGAATATCATTATATGTAAGAATTTTAATTTAAACCTCAATTATAATCTATGGATACTATTTAAAAAAATTGATATGTTGATGCTCGATTAGCAGAAGGGAACACCCAAATGTATTTCCGTAGTAAATCACCAAAAATGAGACAAAAGCTGCTTCGATACTTACGTATCGAGCAGCTTTTTGTTTTGTCTCGAATCATCACGAGACCAACATGTGATATCTCCAAATATGTTCGGTCTAATGGTAAGTATGAAGTAATCTTTACGTGAGATGAGGTAATGGGAAAGTTTGAAGTTAAAACGACATTTTTTTAATAAAAAAATTCTTTATTTTTATTTATTAAAATTAATAATAACAGAAATAACAAAATTTAAATTAAGAAACCATCCTCTGCGACCTAATTAAAAATGCTCTTCCTAACCCTAACCCAGCCCCAAACTACAACGTAGAGTTCTCAGTAAAAATTACAGAAGGAAACAATTTTTGTGGGTGCGCTACCTAAAAAGTTAAGCAACGTTGATCTCAACGTTGACCTAAAAGAACCAAAAGAATGCGAAGAAAGCATCACCAAAACGACGAAGAGACCACTAAAAGAACGACGAAAGAGCCACAAAGAAGTAACGAAAGAATACCAGAAAACCACTAAAAGAACGACGAAGAACGACGGAAAAACTCCAAAAGAACGACGAAAGAGCCACAAAGAAGTAACAAATAAGCACCAAAAAACCACCGAAAAGCGATCGAAAAAAGAACGGGAAATAAGCACCAAAAAATAATTGATCGCTAGGGTCTTACAGGCAGACCCGTTACTTCTTGACATAATAATAACTGCAACCCGATACCCGACCCACTCGCGGGTGACCAACCACCAGTCATTACATAGTGTTACCACTACTGCAGTGCAGTAGTGGTGTTAACAACACCATGTAACCTTACTGCAGTGCAGTAGTGGTGGTAACAACATCATGTGATGTTTTTTCCCTTCTCTCCTTTTTTCACTCTCCCTCTCCACCACTGCAGTGCAGTAGTGGTGGTGCTAATAATAATGGAAACAGTTTTTTCCCTTTCCCTTTTTCTCACTCTCCTCCTCCACCACTACTGCAGTGCAGTAGTGGTGGTAAGAATAATAGTACCATGTGATGTTTTTCATTTTCCACTCTCCCCCTCCCTTTATCTCCCCTTCCTTTTTTTACTCTCCCCCTCCCTTCCACCTTCCCTTCCTTTTTTTTTTTTATTAACATTCTCCATCGGGAAAATTTTTATAGCGCAGATTTTTAAAAAATTTAAAAATCTGCGCAAATTATTAATTAAGTATATAGTATGTACAATTAAGTGATCGTAATGCAAATGCATTAAAATTATTTGCTGTAACAATAATATAAAACAATTTAATAAAAATTTTAATTTTTTTTTTATTTATTTATTATAAACAATTCTCTAAAAAATTGAGTCAATTCTCTAATTCTCTACAATCCCATAAAAAATAACTAATTAGAACCACGCCAATATGCCTTAAACATCTAACCCAACTTCAGATAACCAATTCTCTAACAAATCGGGTCAATCTCGTAGCAAATAACCAACTAAAACCACACCAATATACCTTAAACGTCTAACCCAACTTTAGCAAAAAAATTTAACCCATAAAAACACAACGGCTTTAGTGAAATACCAGCGATAATATGACACTAACAAAGGCAGAAAACACCCACAAGCGACGACGCTAGTAAAACAACAACCAAGTGACGCGGTATAAACACGAAAAAGCTAAAAAAAAAAAAAAAAAAAAAGGACTAAAAAAAAAATTAGAACTGTAATAAAAAAAAAATTCAAACAAAACACCTAACGCAACCACAAAATTGCATGAAAATACTCAAGAAAACTAACAAGGGACCCAAGGCAAAATCTATGGCAAGACACCCCGAAACGCACCAAAATAGGGATGGGCAATGTAATAATTTATGTAATCAATATGAATTTTTTACCTATTAATACATATCATTATTAACTATTTATTATTACGGCTGATTATGATTCACATGATTCACATATATATCATGGTAGTTTGCAGATACCAGCTTTTTTTTTTACTTATTATTACTTATTATTAAAAAATTTGATGCAATAATAAGTAATCGTACATATAAAAAATTGCCCATCCCTACACCAAAAGCAATGTCGAAATCGGCGACAAGACACCTGTTGCAACCACGAAGTTACCCAAGAAAACTGACAGGGTACCCAAAATGAAATCTACAACAAGAGACCCAAAAAGCACCCGAAACGACGTCGAAATCAGCGACAAGACACCAAGGAGTCATAGAAGAAATACTCAAGAAAACTGACAGGGTACCCGAAGCGAAATCTCCAAAATGCACCCGAAGCAACGTCGAAATTAGCGACAAGACACCTGAGGCAACCACAAAGTTGCCTAAGAAACGCCCAAGAAAACTGAAGCGAAATCCACAGGACACCCCCCGAAATACACTGAAGAAACGTCGAAATCAGCGACAAAACATCATAAGCAATTCCAACAAGGCCGAAATGCACCCAAAGTAGTGCCGAAAATGACAAGACACCTGAAATGACGCTATAAGAAAATAAATTCAAGACACCTGAAACTACACCATAAGAAAATAAAATTTAAAGAAAAAAAAACAAATATAGTACGTACTAATGATGTGAACCGGTTAGGCCATAATCGGGTAACCGAACCGAACCGAAAAAAATCGGGTAACCGGTTAATCAAATGCTTAACCGGTTAACCCGGTTATTCGGTTGACCCGATATAATCGGTTGACCCGATATAATCAGCTGACCCGATATAATCGGCTGACCCGATATAATCGGTTGACTCGATATAATTGGCTAACCCGATATAATCGGCTGACCCGATATAATCGGTTGACCCGATATAATCGGTTGACCCGATATAATCGGTTGACCGAAATAATCGGTTGACATCAATTTTTGTGGCTTAGATATGTAAAGATTTTTTTTTATTTTTTCAATTCGCGAATAAAAGGGTGATCATGATCTATATTTCTATATTGTAGGTCTTTATGGGTTTGAAACTTTGTTGAATTATCTTGAAGCACGAATAAATCTTCGTAGATACGTAGATACGTAGATACGTAAGATAATATATAAATCCTTTATTTTTTTTATTTTATATTTAGTATTAATTTTTTTTTTTTTTGCTACATCAGTATCGATCAAGTTTTTTCATTTCAATAAATACAGTAAGTAGATCTTATCACATTCATGCTTATACGAATTTAACTTACGCAATGCTCTTCAAATCGCTTTATTAAGAACCTATTTAGGCTCTCTTCTGTTCATGAAGTATTTTATCCATGACTTGAGAACTGTATATATTAAGCTGCAAACCTCTATAAGGGCATGCTCTTGGACCAAACTCTAATAACGTGCACTTAAGAGAACAATACATTTATGGAGGTCGTGGGCCAGAATTTTAGAGCGTGTGCATTTATAGAAGGTGCATTCAGTATTGCATTGGACATGTGTTCAATAATTTTGAAAGAATTGAACATATATAACTTTATATATTCCAATGATTTTCAAAACTGTTAGGCTTAGGCACATGTTCAATGCCAAAACTGGTGCACATATAGAGTTTTATACCTATTGTATACCGGGTTGGTGAAAAGTAACTAAACAGTGGCCTTTTATTAATCACTATGATTATCATTTTAACGTTTAGTAATCATTGCAATAAAGTTAAAAATTATTACAATTTTTAATTTATTGCAATGATTACTAAACGTTAAAATGATAATCATAGTGATTAAAAAAAG
>CAJVPY010002135.1:0-16993 GCA_910591965.1 Dentiscutata erythropus | reverse complement strand
TTGTTTATAATAATAAAGTTGTACAATACATATTGTTTTTAAAAAATTTAACTTTACATATAACTAAAATTTTCTCTAGACGCTATATGTTTTCCCCTAGTTACACAAAGAATAGCTAATTATGATTGGTTAGATCATGTGTTGTTTACATATAAATCATATGATACCATATGATATTGGTTACACAAAGTTGATCTGCAATCTATTTTATATGAATTTGGAAATAGTTACACCCTACCCTTAAATTACACCCATGATGCGCCTAACTATTTAAGTGTTAAATTATGGTCTGTTCATTATTAGTAATGAGCTTCAATCTGACATGATTATTAAAATTTCATACTAATACCTTTTTATTTATGCCCTTACCCAAAAAAGAAACCAAGTCACGCACCCGATATACCTAACTATTTAAGTGTTAAGCAAATATGATGGTGGTCTGTTTGTTACTGGTAATTTTAATAATAAGCTCATATGATAAATACCTTTCATTTATGCCCTCGTCTAAAAAAAATAATCACAAGTCACATACCTGATGCACCTAACTATTTAAGTATTAAATAGTAGTCTGTTCATTAGCAGTAATTTTATTTAATAATAAGCTCAAAAATAGATATGATTATTAAAAATACCTTTTATTTATGCTCTCATCTAAACAAGAAAACTCGAAGATTCACATTCAATTTAAGTCACACCCATGATGTGCCTAACTGTTTAAGTGTTAAATTATAGTCTGTTCATTATCGGTAATGAGCTTCAATCTGACATGATTATTAAAATTTCATACTAATACCTTTTTATTTATGCCCTCGCCAAAAAAAGAAACCAAGTCATGCACCCGATGTACCTAGCCATTTAAGTGTTAAGCAAATATGATAGTGGTCTGTTCGTTACTAGTAATTTTAATAATAAGCTAATATGATAAATACCTTTCATTTATGCCCTTGTCTAAACAAAAAAAAACCAAAGAATCACAAGTCATGCACCCAACGCACCTAACCATTTAAGTGTTAAATGGTAGTCTGTTCGTTACTGGTAATTTTATTTAATAATAATAAGCTCAAAAATAGATATGATTATTAAAATACTTTTTATTTATGTCCTCATCTAAACAAGAAAACTTGAAGATTCACATTCAATTTAAGTCACACACCTGATTCACCTAACCATTTAAGTATTAAATTATGGTCTGTTCATTATCAGTAATGAGCTTCAATTTGAAATGATTATTAAAATTTCATACTAATACCTTTTTATTTATGCCCTCGCCAAAAAAAGAAACCAAGTCATGCACCCGATGCACCTAGCTATTTAAGTGTTAAGCAAATATTATGGTGGTCTGTTCATTACTAGTAATTTTAATAATAAGCTCATATGATATAGTTATTAAAGATTTTATTACATACCTTTTATTTATGCGCTCACCTAAACAAGAAACCCCCCAAAAAAAATAAAAGAAATAATGATGCAAACGATTATTTTGTAAATGCGAAATTCGCAATTACTGTAGAATATCTGTAATAATAAGATTTAAACTGTCATAAAAATGCGCAATAATGATCATAGATATTATTTTAAAAACTAATTCCCTAAAATAGGATACCTAATTTTAAACTAATGCCTCCTAGTATTCTGAAATAACTTGCGCCTCATTAATACTGGCAATAATCAATAAATTAACAATATAGAATAATCAGGCTCTAATTGTTTCAAAATAACACACTTGTATGTATTTCTAAATAGTACGCAAATACTCAGAATAACATGCAGGTGCATGTTATTTCATAGTTTTACGGTAATCATATCTTCTATTATTAATATCGCATAAATCATTGATTTTGATCTAATTAAAATGCAATAAATCACTGTTCACTAAAAGAATAATAAATAGTTGAACATATACCTTCTCAAATTATTATAAAAAGCCATGTTTCTTCCTTTGCTTGTCCATTAATTTGCCTAAAGAATTTCAAAAAAAAGATCATACAATTTCTTAAATTATTTTACAAAGCCAAGTTTCTTCTTTGCATATCTACTAATTCGTCTATTTATCCCTAAAAAATTTGTGATAATGTCTCACTTATCTGAAAATTCATCTGCCTCATCTTTTTTTGAAAATTCCCAAAATTTTCTTGCAAATGTTCATTCAAAAAAGAGACGGGCCCATGAATGTCTCGATGAACTTAACAGCCTTGGAACTTTCAAGCTCTGTGAAATGTGTGAAAATTCCTTAAACTCAACTTCTGAAAAACGTTGTGAAAAATTATTAAATCGCAATCTATTGTGATGAGCTGTAACTAGTAACCAACCTTTATCAACAGTAGACGATGATTCTTTTAATGACTTCATTTCTGCTCTTGACCCCTACTACGAACTTCCCTCTTCTCAACTTCTTTCTGATAATATTGACCAACAATTCATTTCAGCAAAAACAATTGTAAAAATCTTTTGAATAATCAAAGCAAACTATCACTCACCATAAATACGTGTATTGCACATTCTCAACAGCACTTTCTCGGTGTCACTGTTCATTAGGTAAATAAAAAATAGACAGTGCATACCATTCTTCTTGACCTTATCCCCCTACCCGATATCACACTGATGATTATATTAGAAATAAGATCCTTAAGCTTGTAGAAAACTTGGAAATTAAATCCAAAATAATCAGTTTCACCAGAAATAACACAATAGCCAATTAAAATTGTTTTAAATACCTTCAAAAAACCTTGAGTTCCAACTTTATGTTTATTCATTGTCCGATACATGTTATTAATAATGTGATTGAAGAATTTCAAAAAAATTATCATAGCCAAATTGACAAAGCCCATAATCTTTATAACAAATTAATATCATCACCTCTACTCCTGACAGAATTAGAAAGAATCTCTGCTATACTGAATTATCCATTGCCCAATTCTGAAATTAATATAAATAGAGGGTGGCGCTTCACTTATCTAATACTTGAATGGTTCATCGAAGTTCATGCTATTACTGATGCACTTACCTATTCCAATGCTGACATCAAAGAAATCTATCTAAAGCCTGATGATTGGGAAGTAATTGAAAAATTTGTAGAAATCGCTAAGCCTTTTTATAAGGCAATCTCAGTTTTATCACGTAATCTTCAGCCTTTTCATAGAAGTACGCGAATAATTATTCATGGTCTCCTATCGTGTCTTAATCTTTACCTTCATGACAATGAAGCAGTAAAAGAATTAAAAAAAATATTAATGGAATATTGGCAATATCTTTTAAAATCTTCCACCATCCCCGCTTTACTTGATCCATTGACTAAGTTTGATACAAGTCACTCTTGTTATAGCGAAGTCCTTGGGCTGAGAAAAAAAATCTTCACTATAGCTTATATCGAGAGAATACTATATAAACTTCACTATATCGAGTTGAAGTTTAATAATTCTGGAATCCAAAATCCTTCACTATATCAAATCTTCACTATAATAAGAGTTCACTATAATGAGAGTGACTTGTACCTTTTATGAGACTGACCAAAAATCATCTACTGATCAATTAGAAAATTTCTATTCACTACATAAAGCAGATAAGTTGAATGCAGCCCCTCAAACAGATCCATTACAATATTTCTGAAAGCTGATCAGTGAAAAAAATGCAAAAAAGCCAGTAAGTGAACTGGACTCTTACTTGGATTTACCTAGTGAGCCAGGAACCAATCCACTTAAGTGGTGGAAAAACAACGAATGCTGATATCCAACTTTGGCACCAATTGCAGCCAACTTTTTTTCTCTACAAGCAACCAGCGTTCCTCATAATCGTGCATTCTCTGTAGCGAAAGACATTATTAAGCCCACTAGAAAGTGCCCACTAAAGCAAGGAGCTAATTCTTAAAGAATTGGTATGAAGCAGGAATCTTAAAAAATAAAAAATAAAAAAAAAATTATTATTAAACATTTATTTTATATAGTTATAAATTGTTATATACAATCAATTCTCTTTATAATGAACTATTATATCCAATTCATTATAGAGAGCTTTGTTATGAAGAGAGTTAACTATATATGAATTATATATAGAACAGTAGTATTACTATATAGAAACTATAGCGCACTTTCTATTTTTTTATATAATTTTGAAAGGTTTGTTTCCTCATTTATTAAGAAAAATTCCATATAGTACAAAATTTTTTTAAACCAGTTTAATAATTTTTTACACTATATGTAAAAATCCTTTCTCTATATTTTTTGCTAGAAAATTGAAGTATATTAGCTTAGTAAAAAATTAGTTAGCTATGAAGGAAATTAAGATTTCATAATTCTAATAAATTTAATAGTAATTTGCGTATTTGAAATACTATCTTGGATGAAAATATTTTACGTATTTGTACGTATGTAAGATTATTGTTATCTTTTTAAATAACTTTATCTTTTTAAATAAACTTTATGCACTATGTAAATCTAGTCTATAGACAAATTTTTGATGTAACTCAAGTATTTATTTAAGAATGTTTCCTATTTTTTCACATTTCATGCATTTCATTCTCGTTATAGTGAACCTTCGATATAGTGAAGATTGGCTCATAGTGAAAAGATTTTTTATAGAACAAAACCAAATGTTTTGCTTGATATAAGATATAGTAATATCTCAATATAGTGAAGAAAATTCTTCAGCTCAACAACGAGAGTGACTTGTATATTTATTAATTTAAGTATTACTATTAATTTCACTTTATTCATATTTTAGATTGCAATATAGATATGTTTACTAAGTATTTAAAAACAGCTATTCAAGTTCAAAGAATGCTTATTATTTAATTTCATTTTAGATTGTAAGTACTAATTAAAAATCAGTTATTTAGGTTCATGAATAATAACTATTTAATTTACTTTATTTGCATTTTAGATTATAATTGCAAATATATTTATTAAGTATTAAAATCAACTATTCAAGTTGAAGAATGTTTACTATTTTTTTTTGCATTTTAGATTGTATGTGTAAATGTTTATTAATTTAAGTATTCAAAATTAGCTATTAATGAATATTACTTATTTAATTTAACTTTATTCATATTTAGATCGTATTTGTAAATAAATATTTAAAATCAAATTCATGAATATTAACTATTTCATTTTATTTACATTCTAGGTTGTAGGTATAACTAACATTTATTAATCTAAAAGGTTCCAAATTAGCTATTCAAGTTCAAGAATGTTATTTAATTTCATTTTATTCGCACTTTAGATTATAATTTTAAATAATATTTATTAAGTATTTAAAACCAGCTATTCAAGTTCATGAATATTAACTATTTAATTTCATTTTATTCATATTGTAGATAATAGATGTAAATAATGTTTGTACCCTGGTCACTATATCAAGATCGCAGGGCATAAATCAGTTATACCCTGGGCACTGTGTGTATAAGCGGGGCTGAAAGTCCTGCTTATACCCAACTGCCCAGGATATAACTATTACTTATCTGACAATTTATGATCATGATTGGTAGAGAGTCACTCACTAAGTTTTTTTTTTGAATATTGGAAAAACATAATTATATCGTAACACATAAAAAAAAATAACAGAAAGAAAGTTTTCCATAATCATATGAGTTTGTCAGATAACTCTATTTTATTTGTATTTTAGATTGTAAGTGTACCATTTATTAATCTAAAAATTCCCAATTAGCTATTCAAGTTCAAAAAAGTTTACTATCTAATTTTATTTTATTTGCATTTTAGATTGTAAGCATAACTAATGTTTATTAATTTAAGTATTTATAATTAGCTCTTCAAGTTCATGAACATTAACTATTTAATTTCATTTTATTCACATTTTATATTGTAAGTATAACATTTATGCTATTCAAATTCATGAAATTTTATTCTATTAGGTCTTGGCCTAGAACTACAATGAGAGTGGATTTCTTCAATAGGCTAGATAACTTTTATGCCTTTCGGTATGTTATCTTTTTTACTCATTAATTGGATAATTACGATTTACGTTTACTTATTCTGGCACATTTATACTAGGTTATGCGCTGATAATCAGAAAAATAGAAATTTCTGTGTAGAAGAGTGTACAGTATAATCTTGATCGAGTATTTTTCTATTTCGAATTGAAGATCTACAAATTTTGATTTTTTTTTTTTGCATCTTTTAACGTTTCATGAGTATTTAAACATGCAGACTCAATACGATGAACCATTATGCCTTCCACAATGTCAATTATTTTTTTGGTTATCAGATAGTTAAAAGTTTTTTTCTTGTTAATCGTATCTTTTATTTAAATTATAATTTTTTATACATAGGGTGCGATAGCTATCTGCGTTTTATTAGAAGTCAGAATATCCTTTTCATGTATTGCGATTGACGATTTGAGATATGTTATATTGGAGGTCGAGGCTTTAAAGTTCCTTCAACTTATTCTGGTTTGGCGCTTTTAATAAGATGTAAGTTTATATAAGTGCCGCCCAAGAGGAAATCTGTCATCGGGTTTTCGATTATATTTTGTATTAGACAAAATCCCTAACAAATTAGATTACAAAATATAATTGAAAGCCCGATGACAGGTTTTCCCTTGACAGCACTCACATATGAAGATGCTTGGACTGCTATTAATTTTGGGTTATTTTTTTTACAGAGATTACTTGTGCCATTGTGATATATTTATTAGGACTTAGGATTCCATAAATACAATGTCATTTTGAGCTAAACTTTGATTTTGGCGATTTTTTTTTCTTAATTTTTTAAGTTTTTTTTTGTAATTTTTATTTTATTTATTACTTTTTGATTTTTTATTTATTTTATTTTTATTTTTATAATCTTGATTGAGCTGTCAACAAAGGCGTAAAATAGTCTTTTTGTTTTAGTTGCTGTGTAGAAAATATTAAAATCGGATCGGTTATCCCGAATAATGGAATAAATTTTTGTATTAATATCTTTATACCTGTTTAGTATCTCTACAATTTTAATTAGAATCTTATTTATTTGGGTTCTAAAAATTTCTTGTTACTTTTTCATAACTCAACAATATTATTGTCATGTGATAGTAATTTTCGATGACCTCTGGCAATTTCTGATTGGGTTGATTATATCATGTTATTGCACGTGATTTTTACTATGAGATTACTGGGACTCAGTCTCAAGTCTGACTCGGAACCGAGTCTAGATTAAAACTCGACTCATAGAGTCGGACCGGACCGGACCGGACTTTTAACATCCCTAATAACAAGGCAAGAAATGCTACGCCAACTCAGCTGTAGATCACAATTTGCGACCCAACTTATAGGCAGACATTCGTATGATTATCAATTTAAATAAAAAAAATCGAACTACGAAGAATAAACAAAAAAGAAGTATATAAAAAGTTTTATTAGCATTGTAAGACTCCACTATTAAAAATAATTAAAATTCTTTTTTGTTTTAGAGAAGTTAGCATGGTGATGACCTAATTTTATGAAGTCGCTCGCTATTATGCTAACTTCTCTAAAACAAAAAAGAATTTTGATTCCTATAATGCCAATAAAACTTTCTATATACTTCTTTTTTGTTTATACTTCTTTTTTGTTTATGCTTCATTTTTTGATTATTCTTCGTAGTTTGATTTTTTTTGAAAAGTACTTTAAAACTGTATAAATAATATAAGATTAAATTGATTTAAACTGCCAATCATATGATTTCTGGCTATGAAAATACAGCCCTTCCCTCCCAGTGGAACCTAACAAAAAAAAGATTTTCAGTTGAACCTGTCATTTTCTCAGTGGTACGTACGTACGATACATACTAAATATTTATGGCTTGTCTGCTGAACTGCCACATATACTATTGTTTGATAAAAATATCCTAATCAACACCAAATATAACAAGCCACACATACACAAGGCTTAGATAAGAATATATAAAATCGTTTTTTCTAAAATTTTTCAACTTCATAGTTAAGCAAAAAATTTCGTTTCTACTATTGAAGCGATAGGGCCTCTGACTATATATATTATAATTTAGAGAAATAATATGACGCAGGGATTTGCATTAAATGGCTTAGGGTCTGCATACTCTTTCCCTTGAAAGCATGTCATATATTTCATTTATTTTTTCTTTATATATATATAAAACACTATCAAAGAGGGCGCGATTGTCAAATTATTATTATTTGCATAGTGAGGAGGAAGATCACACAGGCTTCCTTACCAATCAACT
Source organism: Dentiscutata erythropus (assembly GCA_910591965.1). Taxonomy (NCBI): domain Eukaryota; kingdom Fungi; phylum Glomeromycota; class Glomeromycetes; order Diversisporales; family Gigasporaceae; genus Dentiscutata; species Dentiscutata erythropus. Next base: position 8,825 of record CAJVPY010002135.1, on the reverse strand, counting down.
ATTAGATAAGAATTAATTTGAATATATCCACCTCACTTTTTTGTTACTACCTAAAAAACCTAATGAAAAGAATTCTTTATGATCAATCATTAAAGTTTTAACTTTAGTTATGTCAGCTCCTTTTAATTATTTTAACAATTTGCATTTTTTTACTATCTATCAAATACGGAAAAGCACATACCAAACCTTTCAGTTTTAGATCTTCTTTACTGAGAACATTTTAAATTTAAAAAGAGTGAAAAATAAAATAATAGTATTCAAAGATGGATCGTATCTATTACATTCATATCAAGGTATGTTTTAGAAGCTTCAAACAATAAAATAAAGTGGCTATCATTTTAGACCAGTTATAAGTTTGAGAATTAATTGTTTATTAAATAATTTAACAAAACTTAGATACTATAAAATTAAAAATTATTGAAAGATTTGATAATAAACAATTGCTAAATTTATTTAAATAAGAGATGATTCATTAACTAAATTCTACAAATAAAAAAGAATATTAATGAGAATTGAATATAGTGTTTTAAATACTATAATTAATAAATATTCTTACACATATTGATTCAGATAAAAACCAATCTATGAACTATGTCTATATAAATAAGTAGAAATTAATAAAAGTGTATAATCCATAAATTTATAATAAATGGTTATTAAGTTTGTACTATAAATTTTTAGTAAACTTATTATAAAGATTATTTTAATTAATCGTGCAATGCTTGATTAATGATATTCAACTAAGTGAGTTGTTAAGAATCTCTTCAATCAGTGCAATTAATTAAAATAATCTTTATAATAATTTTGCTAAAATTTATAATGCAGTATGAATTTAAATTTTTGGATAATTATACAACTATATGTCTTTCTTTTTTTTACTAGCAACTATTTAAAACTTGGTTCTAATCTATTAAGCAAGGTGCTTAAAAACCTCTTCATAAGAAGTAACCCACTAACTAAATATATACTAAGTTCATGCTTTTAGTATAACTAATCAAAAATAGTTATTAAACTATGTTGGAAGTAATAGCATTTTTCTATTTATTATTATGCATGCGCGAGAGATAGGCACGCGCGAGATTCCGCGAATGATACGCGGGATTTTCAATAAGATCCCAGATAAAATTATCTGGCCCCATTATCATGGCATTAATATAATATCTGGCCTGCATTAACTTATTTACCGTAAATTCTCGAAATAGCGTTATTCAAAAAATTACTATAGAACAAGAAAATTGATTTCAATGATTTCTGCACAGTTTTTTTTATCAGACAAAAGACTTAAGAAACCCACAGGTTTGTGAACCTATCCCACGTGGGATTTTTAAGGAAACCGCGATTTACCTATCTCTATGTTATATTAATATGCACTATAGTTTAAAAATTATGTACCTACGTACGTACGTACGATCTTAAATAGCAAATAATTTATTTTACCTATTCTAATATGGGTAATTACTTAGACCATGCGCATGCATACATGCTTTCATGTGTATGGTGTCTATCTCTAAAACCATAGGAATGAAGAATTGTAATAAATACCAAGGCTGAAATACCAAGCTGATCAAAAAAAATTTACTCGAAATCAAATTACTGTATCTAAAAATTCACTTCACAAAAATCAAATTAACTCGAAATAACATTTTCTTACAATGAGATATCTTTTCTATTTTATTCTTTTTCTGAAAGGTAAAATATTTGAAATCAGTTATTTTCATTTGCATTTTTTAGCTTTTTTTTAATAGTTAGATTAGGGTTTAGGGTTAGTTTTTATAATAATGAGTATAAGTGGATTTTGGTATTGTATTTTTAAATTAATGCCCCTAATTTCTAGCTTCAGCCGCGACAATTAATATAATTCATCTACTAATTACTGTACTGAATTTATTCTTTTAATAGCTCGTCAAGGTTGTGCTGAAGGAAATTGTGGTAATAGTAATGTTGTTGCACCCGAATATCGACTTAAAGGTGATTTATTACAGTAAACAAATATTTTACACTATTCATATATTGTATTGAAATGAGTGTTTTTTATTCTTATAATAGCTCGTCAAGGTTGTGCTGAAGGAAATTGTGGTGGTAATGCTGTTGCACCCGGAGAACGTATCTAGTTTCAACAGCATAGTGGGCTTCATTGTAATTGGCCGATTTTTATAGATTATCCTGTGACATTGTAAAAACATCATTTGTTAGTCGAAATAATTCAGAAGGCAGCATTTTATACGAAACTAATTACTATAACAATTAAATACTGTATAAATTAATAACTATATTAATAAATGTATTATGCGAAATTTAACATCTAAAACCTTGCCAAATTTGTCGGCGAAATGGCTGTCGGCTAAATGGTTGTTGACGAAATTGGCCTATACCCAATATTGGTGTAATTCGATATTTATATATGACCACGTGATCTTTTTTCCTGTGATATTTTTGCACAGTTGATTACATAATTTCATGAAAAAATATCAAGGCAAAAAAATCACATGATTATATAAAAGGTTGGATAATTCAATATTATTTTGATAACGAAATAGCAAGTAGGTTTTGTAATGAAATTTTTTAAGTAATTCATTATCGAAATTACGACAATTCCAATGTAAATTAACTCACCTCAATACTAAAATAGCAAATAACTTCGGTAATTAAATTTATTCATGTAATGATTTTTAATTGTGACTTTCTCAAAATAACAACACAATTGTCTTATTGGATTGTTTTGCTACGGGTGATCCCATATTGTGAACCAACCTAAAATGTATAGAAATAATTTATGATAGTTTTTCAGGCAGTATATTAAATTATAATTTTAAATTTACTATGATAAAACTAATTTACAAAATTTTTTAGAATTTAAATTGCAACTTATTAAAATATATGGTTAAAAGAACGTTTATATATTTGCTTCCAAAAACCAAACTTTCATAAAAGTCTTAGCTATTAAAAAATATCCTTATTTAGAGTGATTGCTATGATTATGTTATCAGGATAAATCATTACAAGCGACTGTAAGAAATTCTATATTAAGTAAAAACAGTTAACAAATAGAAAATGGCAGACCAATGACCAAAATAGGCATTTGATACAAATCGACTTTAATCCACATACTTTTTTCTGAGAAAACCCATCTCATTATATGATACACCTTCCACTTGCATATATTAAAATGCTAATATTATATTAACATAAATATATAATCATGCATAATTTCTAATATAAATTAAAGACAAATTTAATTTATAAAATATATAATAATACAAAATTCGTAAATATAGTTATTTACGTTAGAACATATTTAGTTTTTCTTATGAATTTGAAAAATTTCATAATCCTCCACTGAAAAATAAGAACGATTTTCCCTATTACTATTATAAGCACATGTAGCTCTAATACGTTTTTCATAAGTATAATTAAAACAACTACACTTATTAATAATATTGAAATTACCTTCCATGCCAAGATCGTAACCACCACTAAAACATGGACCATAAATAGGATTATTATAAATTACCATTTCATTCTTTTTTGCACGACTCAAAATAGAATTTCGAATTGAACCATTTTTTAAAGAAAAGATAAAAGATTTATTACAAATCATTGAACCTGCAGCAATACGCCATCCAAATGGATTATATCCACCAAGGATTTCATCAGCATCTTTAACTTTCATAACTACTACAATATTATCTTTCTTATTAGATAAATTCCAAAATGAAGAAGCGGTAAAACTATTCTTACTTCCACGAAGAAGTAATTTAAATTCATATGGAATATTTGTTGTTGAATATATATCAGTTTTCTCGTTAATCCATGAAGTAATTTCAGCTACAGTATATGTGATTCATTAATTATAGTAGAAAATGGTTCAACTATTTCTACTGATCTGGGTGGTAATGATGGTTTAAAAATAGTACGAGGAGAAAGAACTATTGAAGTAATTGGTTGATTTCGTGCAATTATTTTTTTGAAATATCTTTTCAAAGATTTTTTTCAAGTATTAATTGATATGGTTGAATATACTTAATAATGTTAACAGCAGAAATTTGAAATAACGAATAAAAGGTAAATAATTTTTAAAGTTTGAAAATTTTTCACGAGACCAATTTTTAATATCTAATGGTAAATAATAATTTTGAGCAATTCCCCATTTAATAATGTAATACCAAATTTTAATTTCATCCATTTGTAAATCATCACGACTATTAGAGAAATTAATGTATTTTCTTGACGAAAATAAAATCTTCGGAGTCAAATATCGTAGCTGGATATTTTACTGCAGTTTTGATGCACCATTTTTGTAATCCTTGAAGTTTATTATTTTCGAAGCTTTTTTTATAAATTTGAAAATTTTTAACGAAGCCAAGAAGAATTAGTCTCAATTAAATAATATTCAGATTGATTTGTTAATTCTTCAAGAAGTAACTCGTAAGTAACAATAATGAGTTCGAAAATAAATAATCCACTAAAATTTTCCAATGAAATTACTTCACCATAAATATACCTTAATACGTATAAAATTTATTATGTTTAGAGATTTAAAAAAATATATAATTAAAAAAAATTAAATGATTGATAACATACTTGATAATAATTTCAAATTGTTGAATAGATATATCTTTTAGAGTAATCGTTCTAATTTTATTAATATTTTCCAATTTATTACGAAAATATAAAGACCTAGATTTTAAAATGACTGAATGTGCCTGAAATACTTTAGTATTTATGGATTCTTCAATTTTAATAATTACATTAAAGTCTTCCTCATCATCAAGAAGTTCAAGGTAATTATTTGAAAGTTTTTCAAAAAATTTCAATGCATTTTGAATTAAAGTTTGCCATTAATTAAACTGTTAAAATCTTAACTTAAATAAGTACGTACGTATTGTGCGTACACGTAATGATATACATTATTTGTTGTACCATTACTACGTATATCATGACATGTTTATTGATAATTTTGTATAGACCATTGATGAATCTGCTCATATGATTTTATGTCTGTGGATGTGTTGATATAGTTACTCCGATCCGATTCAAGATTATCAAAAACAAAGGATAGCGATAAGAAATAATCGCATCTTTCTTTAGATGTCAATTTACCACATAATCTTCGTAGAATCAATATTTTATAAGAACAAATGTTAATGATAAAATTGCTGACCGTAATTTCACTTTAATATAAGCCACTTTTAATTTATGAAATTATATTAATGGCAAATATTTTTATTAACAATTAATGACAATGATTGTATTAAATTCTAATTTCTTTGTGTTATACAATAAAACGGAAATAAAAGCCTTATTTACTCGATATATTTTTTCAAAACAGCATATAAACTTATTTAACAAAATTATCCAGACATTTCAGAATCATAATTAATATCACTATTTACTCAAGTTATTACATTATTTTTGATTAATAGATGAGTGCAGCTAGATAAAAACTTGAAGTGCTTGATTTTTTAAAATCTCACTTTCAAAAACAGTCTTATAAGCACGTTTTGAAAATGAAATTTCGAAAATCAACAATTTCATATTTCGCGACACTCTTATAGTTATTCAGCTAATTGATTATTCAAAAATATAGTTTGCTCCTAGAGATTTACAAGCATTTTATAATTTGAATGACTAAATATATGTGTATATGATATTAATTCTTTGCCCAACAATTAAATCGCCGATATTATTTCACGACTATATGAAACTTTAGTAAAACCAAATTAATGATGGTGACGCAACCACGTGATGCTAATCGTCACATGCTTTTACTTATAAAAGATCAACATCAATGTTGATTTTTTATAAGTAATAGCATGTGACAATTAGCATCACGTGGTTGCGTCACCCATCATTAAACCAAATCCGTTATTTTGGTTTAAAAATTATTACCAGTTTTTATGTGAATTTTTAGTATTAGTTTTGACACCTTTAATGTAATTCTTAAATAGTGATAAAATAAATAAGGAATTATAAGTCATCCATCTAAAACATCAAGAACAGATTTGATTCAAGAAGAAAGATTTTCGCAGATTACACAATTTTGAATAATATATAAAATTGAACCTTTTATAAATGATATTTAATATATTTAACAGGAATTTTAGAAGCATGCTATGATCTTTTCTGATTTGTAACTAAAAAATATATACTAATATAATATTTTATATATGAAGATATTTATAAAATAGGCTAATTTTAATAAATTTTATCAAACCTGTGATATTGTTACGACTTAAGAACCTTAGAGATAATGTTTCGTGCCTGGTTGATAACTTGATTTTTTCCTGTAGGAGAAATCACTGGCTTATCACATGAATAACACCTATAATCAAGCGAATTAAAATATATATTAACGAATAAGGCCAATGATTAAGAAAAAGCATTAAAACTAAACGGAAATTTCCAATTTAGAACAAGACAAACATACCATGCTTCAGTTGTGTCAAGTTTCATTACAATGCTATGCGACTTATTTTCGTTAAAATGCTGAATTGCATGTTTTTTATCGTAGCGACCACAATGAAGTTTACCACAAGTAAGGCAGAGCCATATCTGCGGTGGTACTGTTTCCTTTTCAGAGGTAATATTGTCGCCATCCATGAGATCTGGTGTTTCCTGAATTCCTTCGACTTGCGATATACATTTCTATAATAGATTGAATTTATTAATAAAGTGGAATGAACTAGACAAAAAGATCAAGACTTGCGATTATAATTTATCATACCTTGCACTGAGCGTCTACAATATATGTATTCTTATTATTGATGCTTTTTTTTAATTTGTTTATTTTTACTGCCTCCCTAACGTGAGGACATATTTCAATATCATCGTTAAGCGATCCATTTTCAAGATCATCGTTAAACGATTCATTTTCAAAATCATAGGCTATTTTAATTGAAAAAAACTATTTAGTAATCGTTGATATAAAACGTACGAGAAAGATAAAATATCATCAGATATACTAAATTTTATACAGAAACATATTTACCAACTAAGGTTATATATAATAGATAAATAAGTCGTGAAAAATTAATTAAAATAATATATTAGTTACGACCTAGAAAAATATATAATATATTTTATATCATTGATTATTTAGACTTCTAAAAGTCTGTAAATTTTACTAGATATGAAATTTTTAAAAGTATCTAAAATGCCTATTGAGTCTAGAATATAGAAGAATATTGAAGAATATAAAACGTTTTTAATATAAATTCTTTATTCTTACATTCTAACAGTCAAAATACGAATATTAAGTAAATAAATAGTAATAAATTACTGTATAATAAGCTGATAACAAAAATGGATTATTAAAAATAACCTAAATATTACCATTTGAAGTTCCAATATTTCTTGGCGGTAATGTGGTATTTGAGATTTCGCGAGGAGGTAAAATAGTCGAAGTAATAGGCTTATTTGGAGCTACAAATTTTGTCATAATATCTTTCCACAAATTAGGTTCAATGATTTGCTGATATGGATATAACTTATCAATAATATCATCGCCAGTAATTTGAAAGTATCGGATATGGGGTAAACAATTTTTGAGTGTATTTTTTAAAGTTGAAAATTTTACATTAGACCATTGAGCAGGATTAGAATCTAGGTCTGGGTTTTGAGCAATTCCCCAATGAATAACTCGATCCCAAATTTTTCCTTCGTCCATTTGTAAGTTATCAAGTTTCAAAAAGGTGATCAAAGATTTTTCAGAAATATTTTCAAAATCATTAGAATCAAAAACTATACTCGGATGTTTAACTACAATATCATTATAAAAATCTTGTACAATTTTAAAATTATCATATTCAAAACATATTTTAGAAATTTTGGCAAAATTTCGACGCATCCATGATGCATGATTCTCAGTCAACTGTGATTGAGCAATATTAACTAATTCTTCAAAACCAAATTCACTAGCAAGAGGTAAAAGGTCTAAAATTGCAGATGCATAAACTTTATCAAATGAAACTATACCACCATAAATATATCTATATAATTTATGAAATCATATTTAGTAAATACAAATTTTAAATAAATTTTATCAATTATTATTATTATATCTTACTTAATAATAATTTCAAAAGCTTTAGCAGAAGTATGTGGTATGCAAATTTTTTTAACATTCTTTTCATCGTAACTCGTCTTAGTTAACTTTTCACGAAAATAAGAACACCGAGAATTCAAAATTAGTGAATGTGCTTTAAAGATTTGACTGTTTGGCATTTGACCGACTTCAATTGCCACATTATAATCTTCGCCATTTTCAAGTAGATTTGTCAAATCGCTAGAAAGTTTCTTAAAAAATTCTGCAACCATTTATACTACAAAGAGGTAAAGTTGGGCTGTCGGATACAGAAGTTTCATTGTTTATTGTTAAAGTAAAGATGAGCAGACACGTGATGGATCTATCGATCAAATGGGGCGTCGTCAATCAAAACGTAGCTTAGTGAGATTGATCATTTTCCTAATTTTCATCACTGTGTGTAACAATTTTCGGAAAATAATCAGAAAATCCCGGGTTGAAGATCACTGTAGATCCTTTCCGAATTTAATTCCGAAGCCAAAACATTCAATTTCTTTAAACTTCTAGCGGCGATTTCTCAGTAACACTCGATCAAATTTAGTAAAATTTTTTATTTTGATTCTATATATTTGTAAAATTAAAACAAAAAAAATTTCATTAAATTTGGTCACGTAGTTGTCGAGAAACATTCGCTAGAAGTTTTGAAAAAGCTTGAAATATCTTGCAAAAAAATCTAAAATCGGCAAATTTTTTCTCTTTGAAATTTTAAACGATGATTTCTCAACACCCAGATATCCAAATT